>PVHY01004599.1:0-92307 GCA_004024945.1 Uropsilus gracilis
TTCCTTCCTTCCTTCCTTCCTTCCTTCCTTCCTTCCTTCCTTCCTTCCTTCCTTCCTTCCTTCCTTCCTTCCTTCCTTCCTTCCTTCCTTCCTTCCTTCCTTCCTTTCTTCTTCCTTCCTTCCTTTCCTTCTTTCTTTCTCCCACATCTTCCAGTACATGGTGGAGTGGCTGGAGCCTACTGTAGCTGCACAGGACACAATGTGGGAACTTACACTGGACAGGATGATCTTCAATAATGGGGTTCCTCACAGCCACACCACCACTCACTGAGGCTGATCAGTGTGATGTATCAGTGAACTTCATGTGCATATCCTTGGGATGTGGAATGAGGGGTGTGGGAGCAAACTGGAGTACCCAGAGAAAACCCACATGGGGATGGATAAATATGCAAACTCCACAAACGTAGCTCCACAAAGGGAGGTGTTTTTTTCACCTCTCATCAGTGTTATACCAAAAAGACACTAAATGAAATAACTTTGAGGATCTGCTATATATACACTTTTTTCCCCTTCTATCAGCATTTACTCCTTACAGTAACCTCGGAATGTAGGCATCAATATTTCCATATTTCATCTTGGGAAAGCAGTGCCAAAATAGGTGAAGTAATTGACATTGTGTCACAGCCGGCAAAAGTGGATTTGTATTGCTTTAAAACCTCATGGCTTTTATTCTTTATTTTATATTTTGTTCACTTCATTGCTCTGTTACAGTGCCAAAGAATCAAGTAATATGACAATTTTATAATTAATTACAGTTCTATAAGTATTATGTTTTATTTTCTTCATAGGAAAAACAATGATGAATACTTTGTAGCCTAAAAGTAAAATGATATATCAAGGGACTTTTCTTGAAATTTTTGCATGACTATCAGAAAAAATATTTTTAATATTTAATTTATTTTCAAATATACAATGTATGTTAAGTTGGATAAAATAGTCTTTCAAAAGTCTTTAATATTTTAATATTAATAATTAATAATTAATAATATTTTAATATAATTTTAATATTTATTTTAATAATAATAATAATTTAATATTTTATTTAATATTTTAAAGACTTTTGAAAGACTATTTTATCCAACTTAACATACATTGTATATAAAAATTTTAAAATATTAAATATCAAATTTCAATGCATTTTATTATATGATGTAGCTAGGGTTAGAATTATCCCTTTTGTTTTACATAAATGATAATCAACAATAAAATCTTTTTTAAAACTTTAATATCTATTATATTTTTCTTGTTTTGTTTTATGCATTTAAGAATGTCTTCTCTACTCACAAGAGTAATTACTGTTGGTATTAATAAATTAAGTTTCTATAATTAAGCTCCCTGATATTTTTGCTTTAGGATACTTTATAATCAGTGCCTTAAAATTTAGCCTTCATTCATTTATTCACTTATCTGTCCTTTAATTTAATTTACCACATTTAGTTTGAGAAATTTGACATTCTGAATTGGGTGATACTGACAAATAAATATGGCACTTAATAGTACTTAATTTTATTAGGACATATTGGTATGTTTGATATGTTTATCTGTTTTATTATACAATAAAAATAAGTTAATCCAACTGAAAAAATATTTAGTAATTTGGGTGGCAAGTACGGAAACATATAGCATAAATCTCTCTCTTCAAGTGTCTCTACTCAATTGCAATGAGAAATATTCCAGACTAATTATGACATTCATGAGGTTAAACATGAGAAAGAAAACAGTAATGTAGCAGAGACTTATAAGCAATATTTTCCTAAAGGGATAGGGAATAGCTTCTCAAAATGAATTGATTTGTGAAAATGAATTGGATTTTGCCAAGTAGAAAAGGTAAGGAAAACCCTTAGGCAAAGGATATAATGTAAGTTAAAAGGGTAAAACTAGTATGAGTACAATTTTGTGTTGGTTCTAAGTGGCTATTTTATAGCTTTTTTGAATCCCAGTTCAATTACATGTGTAGTCAACGTATATTACTAACACTTTCTTCTTTCTGCCTTATAATCAATCCATGAAGGCTGCATTTTCTACATTTTAGATAGTTCTTATTGCATGTTTTTCTGTGTTGTTTAGAGGTCTTGGTATATATTTTCTTAGAATTGATAGATCAATGGCTAGCAATTCTGTAATATTCCATATGTTATAGAATTTGGACTCAAGAGAAAAATATAATAAGTTCTATGTTTTGCTTTGCAACTTTGTGTCAATTTGGATATGAGAATTAACCCCCTTTAACACCAATTGGTAAAATGGAGATACAGTATAGGCATCTAAAATTTGTTTTGATTCTAATTATAATCAGGCACTATGCTAAGTGCTTTATATATTTTAATCTCCACAATTATGATGTAGAAAACTATTGCCTTTTTCATTTTAAGATATACCTATAGGCTACAGAAAAATTGTTTCATTTAAGGAGTGTGTATCCATGACAGCACAATGGTCATTTCCTGGCTTTTACATTGTTTAAAGAGTTCCACTAATTCAGCATGAATTTGCTTACTTTCAGTCTGCTGTTATTCAAGACACAAAAGATGAAGACACAGCATTCATCATTAAGCGATTCAACTACTATTAATGGAATGGTTGAGATCCATTAAGTTGTTTTGTGTATTTTTTTCCATTAAGATCTCTCAGGCAAAGGAATAATACTTTTAAATTTATATCTTACAATATCCCTCAGATATTTACATATATTGAGTTTTGAGTTTGCCCTAGCTTCAATTTACTGAAGCTAAGAAATCCATTACAAGTTTTTTTAGCATCTTATACATGAGGTCGTGCATACATGTAAAATTAGACAGAGTGAAATTGAAGAGGAATATTTGTATAGGGGATTAGATTGGCTTTCCAATCATAATTCACAGACTTTTTTCATATATGCTTTCTACTGCTATATATAATGATCACACTTCCTATTGAATATGCCACAGGGTTATCCTTTTATCATTGTACATTAATTTCCAGACTCATCGTGGGATTATTCTAACTGAATACACAATCTGAAAATCATGAAGAGGCTGATTATGTATGTATGTATGTGCATATGTAAAATATTTGAGATTTCTATACAGATAGATATAATATATATAATTTGTATAATTAATAATATAGATAATAATGTGTATATATATATATAATATATATATATGAGATATGAGAGATTTGGAGTGCTGAAAACCCTGAGATTGAATGAGATATATAAAGGAGAAACTATGTGCAGAAAAAGAAAAAGACAAATCCTAGGACTTATAATGTTTAAAATTCTGGGAATTAAAAAAAAAAACAGCAAAGGAAATGAGCAGGAGGAATTGTAAAGTAAGAGAATATATAAATGAATAAAGAATTTCAAAAAGAAAATGTAATTGTTCCTAACAATACTGCTAGAAAATTAAGATGAGGGGTGCAGACACTCATGGCATTGTGGAAGTCAGTGGTGGATTTCACAAATGCAGTTTCAATGAGATGACTGGATATGTTGGAGAACACAGGAGAATTGTAGGAAATTTTAGGCAATTGTGAATCAAGGGTTTTTGCTGAAAGATTTTTATAATAATTAGAAGAGGAATATGAGTTCAAAAAAGTTTTCCTCTCTACTTTATATGATAAAATATTTAAATTTGCTCCAAAGGTGGAAAAATAGAATGTCCATAGAACTGCCATCTAGCTTTAACAATTGTTGAATTTTTGCTGTATTTACTTATTTTTTCTGAAACAGTTTGAAATTGTTACAAACTAAAGATATTTCACCTTTATATTACATTCATTTATAAAGAAAAAACCATTCTCTTATATAAAATAATATTAACACACCTGGAATAATTTATCATTCAGTTCAGATTTCTCTCCAAATAGCTTAATAACTTTTTTCTTTTTTAAAAAAAATAGGAATCAAATCAAAGTTTAAACATTTTTTGGTTATTATCCTTTAATCTGTTTTTTTCAGTGACATGAAATTTTGAAGAGAGTAGCTTTTTTGTCATACTCTTTTTTTTTTTCACAATATTACTGCTGTGCAACATTTGACCTTTTCCAATACATCACTTTATTGCTCTGATTTCCTACCCACTACACTCCCCTTCTCATTCTTTTGTAGTTTTCCCTATAAGTTAGGGATAACTACTTGATTTGATATTTTTAAACTTTCTATGGTCCTTTGTTGGTGATGTTTGTATAACATTTTATTCCTCATTAGATAATATATAAAATCTAGATAATCCATTTTCATGGATGCTCTTTGATCACATGATTGAAGTTTTTTTTTTTTTTTAATATGGGAAGTTATAACATGTTTATATACAAGTAAAAATTATCCAAGGAGGAGGAAAAATCAGTGCTAAGAAGCTGGTGGAAAATTAGCCAGCGATGTTCTTGTGTAAGCAAGAATTATATACAAGCGTAAGGACTGTAAAATATACAACTGTTAAGAGGGCAAATAGATCAGCCCACAGAATGGATTACATGGAGGAAATCAGATAATTTGTGCAGATACAAATAGATATGACAATGTGGTATGCTCTAACTGGAATGTATAAGCTTTCAGTTGCTTTCACTTTTTCTGTAAAGTGGGAGGGAAGCTCATGAACTAAGAGGAGGATGAAAGAGGTGATGTCTTTGAAAAGAGAACTGAAGACATGAACTAGTCATAAAATGTAGGAGAGTGAATAGAGTAGGAAATATTGAAGGCTTCAGTTGTGTCTTAGCAATGTGACAGTCAAGAGCTTAGATCCAATGAAGGAGTGAGGGGTTAGTAGATGACTACAAGAGAGGTTACATTTTCATATTATGTGAATTGAAACCTAGAATGAGGGAAAGAATAAGCAACGATGAGCAATAAGCAATCCTACTCCACCTCCAGACACAGTGGGAGGGAAAACACTCATTATGTGAGAAAACTACAGAGAAAAGCAATGAATAATATCAATTGTTGAACACTAAATACATAGAGCATTGATCTAAAATTTTATATATCATGTCATCCTCACAGTATTCCTATGTGGGCACTATTATAATCCTTATTTTATAGATTCAGAAGCTGAGGCATGGGTGGTTAAATAAACTGTCATGTGGTAAAAGAGTGGTAGAATCATAGATCACAGCTTGTAGTTTGATTCCAGGGTCATAAATCCCTTTGATTCAACTGCCTTTTTATACAATAGTTACTAAAATAAAAATAGATATAGAAATAATAGAATTATTTGAAATGAACTGAAGTCCAAATTTCTCACCTGGTTACACCAAACTGATTGTAAAATTGACCATAAATATATCTTGTAAAATATGCAGGGGAAATTAAAGTGGTTCAATTATTAACACTATTTTCTAGGATACTAAGTTACTATAGTAACTTCAGTTAATATATTTATTCAGGCCCATCTTTCTTTACCATACTTGCTCTTTCTAATCAACCCATATGATGTGTGCCTATATCCCATGGTGTTTCAGAATAGTCTAAGTTGCTTTTAAAAGTGGATCTAGATTATATGGTACTTAGAGCTGAAATAATTTGGGGCTCTAAGAACACTGCAAAATTATGATTATAAGATAACGTGCAGAAAGTTGCACGCAAAGGTACCTGAAACATAAGCTTTATTGATAAATCTGGTTTGATTGCACCCTCTGGTATTCTGATTACAGAAATGCAGTTTCTCCTTTTCCCAATGACACAATACCAACCCTTAAAATATAAGGTTTCTGTCTTAATGAGAGCTTAATAACCACCATATTTTTGTTTCATATATTTATATTTCTTTTTCTAAGTGTCACTTTTCATTTTAAAATAGCTTGTGAGTTAGAGGGAAAACTCACATGTCTCCTGGAAAATTCTTTTAAAATGTGAAAGTTCCCTATTTTTTAACTCTTTCATATTCTGAATCTTACTGTATGCCATGAAACAAGGCAAACATGTGTTTAACGGTTTTTTGTTTGTTTGTTTGTTTGAACACTTTTAAACCTAGAGGAATTTTCTGTCTTAATCCAGAGCACTTTTCTTAAAACTTATCATGTCTTTTCTTTTTCCTCTCTACCCGAGACCATGTTTGAGTTACTTTCTTGAGTCACGGCTATGTAATCACTTTATGACCTGTTTAAAAGTAATTGATGTAATAGAAAGTCTTCAGAATGTTGTCAAAGGATGGATTTAAATCTAACTTATACTTATTATCCATGTTGTCTCAAACTCTAACCTCTAACTTTTGATTGTAATGGGCATAGGTTACTGTGAGAGAAAGTTGTATAGGGAACCATTTTGTAAAGGTAAAGAATATATTTCATTTTGTATTTACTAGTATTTTTATACAAGGATTTTGAACATTTTACTCTAAGTAGATTACAGAATTACAATTTTACTAATTTGCTTGGGAGAAATGGGAAAAAAGAATCCAAGGTTTTACTTTCTGTTCAAAAACAAAAGTGATTTCTGTTTAAAACCTCTTCCTTGAGAGGGAATTCTATTGTACAATGACCCAGTTATGTGAAAATGAGTCTGGAGTGTCCTATATATAATCAAGCATTACTATTAAGCATTAGAAGTCTTTGACCATAAGATATTTCATATTCCCCAAAATTACTTTATCCAAGATGAACCCATTAATCTGAGGTAGCTGAAGTCAAGTGGGTTTCAGCAATTGCAGCAGCAGTTAGTATGCCAATGAATCATTCTCCTGAGATCTCTAGCTTGCTGGTGCTGTCTCTATCTAATCAGGCTAAGTTCTTGTTCAGAACTTTCGTGACTGAAAGTTTGTATTAACTGGGGCCTCTCCAGTTTATCAGGCATGTTTGTATCTGTTAGCTACAAAGGAAAAATTGGAACAAACCATTGACGGGTCAGGTTTAATTACACTTTATTCCAGATTTTTTGTCTACTAGTATAAATACATTGATGCAAGGAGCTACAGGAGGAGTGACCTTGAATTACCCTACTAGCTTCTGTAAATATGCATTGAAGGAAAAGAAAAGTGAAGGTTTTTTTCTATACCTACATTGTCTGAGTCAAAGGTACAGAAACAGCATGTTAAATACATATATACCCATAAAAATCTTAGTAACTTGAGATTTCGTGCATCCTCTATTTAGTCTCATGTTTTGGAGTAGAAAGGAATGCCTGGTATACATTGAGATAGAAAATATTGTAATCATTGAAATCAATTGTCAAGGTTATGATAGTTCAAATATTTGGCTTGTAAAAAGGTAGAGAAGTCACAGGTTATCTTCATGTCCCCTGAAAATTTTTTTAAAGATAATCTGATTGTTTTTTCGACCTTCAAGAATCAATGTGAAATGTGTCCTTTTAAACAACACAACAGAGATTCTTTATTCAGTGAGATAATTACAGATTTAAAAGTGTTGTGTGCTTTACTAATGAGCCTGAATATTTTTAGCTATTGCAGGTTGTTTTCTCCTAGGCATATTTACACATAATCTACCCCAAATTGCAAAGACTTTACTTGTGCCTTAAACATTAATTCATGTTCTTCCCTCCCTGTTTTAATAATGACCTACATCAGAAGTATGCATGTTTAAAGAAGTGGTAATTTTTTAATATGAAAAATTAAAATCATCTAGATTTTATAGCATAGGTATTAATATTTTGCCTAAATAAGAAAAAATAGAAAGATCAATACTCTTTTGTCTTTGTTCTGGAGTATGAATGACCATATTTACACACACACACATACACATATGTTAATATATTCCTTACCCAGCTGCACATAATTTATATGACTTAGTTGTAAAAATTTTAATATTATTCTCAAACTGCAAAAAGAAAGAAAATGCCTTTAAGGAAACATCTTGTACATTTCATATCATTCACATGGATGAAACGTGCCTCAGTCTGAACCGACTGTTAGCACAATGTCTTGGGATTCATGGAATAAGGGGGAATAAACAACCTCCTGGGGAGTTGCACCAAGCCATTTCTCATGTATTGCTTAATTTTCAGCTGAGCCAGGACATTTTGCTGCTCTCATCTTAGTATGCATACGCAGCCTTCTGAATAAGCCTTTAAAACTGCATGGTTGAAAATTAAAGTTAGCTACTCAATGGCAAAGTGACCTAAAACCCATGTTATATGTCATCCTTTATTTTGTGTCTCCCTGGGACAAAGGATACAGAGATGACATTATGCTGATCTTGTGTTTCTTGCTTGTGTTAAGTAATAAACTAAATCCATTTGAATTTGCTGTCACTTTACCAGATAGATGTGTGGAGGACTGGCAGAGTAATAACATCTTAACTGCAATAGTGACCCTTGTGTTTTTGTGTTGATCTGTTTTGTTTTTGCCATTTTTTTTTGCTTTGCTTTTGAGAAATGCTTGACCACTTGATAATGCCATAACTATTAAAGTAATGTTCTGTACTCAAGCATTGGGTAAATTCATAGTTAATTTATCTCATAGGCTGGGAGTATTGTCTATTGGGAAGAATGCAATATATGTAACAGATTATTTTCTGACTATAGCATGTTGATGTTATACATTTCCATATTAAAATAGGAACAATATGTATTTACATAAGGATAAACTAATACAATAATATCCTTTTTTGACTATGCAGGATGTAAGGCTCTATTTCACATCTACTACATGGTTAAATTATTTAATCTTCACATCACTGATTTTGGTCTATAATAGTTTTTATTTTACAGGGGTAGCTACATGAGTTTAAGTAGCATGCTTGAGGTCACATAAGCATAGCCTAGATGAGAAATCAGATGACATGAACACCCATTCACACTTTTGGCTCACTTTTAATTGCTGTGTTATATTTTGCTTCTGGTTAAGGGGGGTGAAATTGTCAGCCAGTATCATCTCGAGGGTAGTTCAAGAAGCTGGATGGTAATTCTTCCTGGAAACATCTGCTTTAAACTTAATTAATCAAGAATGGGATTTTTCCTTAATTTCAAAGAGAAGTTGCTTGTATTCTCCAGTGAAAATAAGACTGAAACATAATTCTCATGACTGTTACCTTCTTGTGAAAATGGAATTTATTTAATAGAATGATACCATGTTCTCTGGTCTTTTGATCATTTTACATAAAATGATAGCTAGGTATCCCTAGAGACAGATCTAGCACTTTTTCTCAAATGCATCACAGTTGATAGGTTCTAATTTCATCTTTCTTTATGTGCCACACTCAGTGACAGCTATTTATAGGTTTCACAATCAGTGGTTACATGATTTGTTAAATGTGATCATATATCTATATATATGATTTTTTTGTTTGAATCATTTTGCTGCTTCAGATTAAGGTAGTTTCTGCATGCATCTAGGTACCAATTACTGTGCTATTTTAATATCTGTAAAAATCAGCAAACTCTCAATTAAAATTTGCAGGTTCAGTAATTTCACAACTACTTTTGTGGGCATTTAGAAAGACATTTCAGGAATTGTGTTTAGGTTATACTGGAAGGTTAGCTCATGGGAATATAGACCTACATTTGTTCAGTCTTTGTCAAAGTGCTATGTTATCATGGATCAAAGCTCCTAAATGAGTCTCATCTGCTGTGGATTCTAACAGTTCAAGTTCATGCATTTTATGATGCAACTGAGTATGCTTCATTTAGCATCATCCAAAAGGTTTTATTACTTTTAATTTCAATTCAAAATTACGATGAATATAGTAATTTTAAAGGTTTAATTTGCTGTAGGTCATTGTATTGTATATCTAAATTTAGTTACTGTGTTTGATGCTTGTTAATTTAATTTTGATGCTATATAATGCAAATGACCACTAGAAGACTAATTCAATATGCTACTAGGCTCTAAAGGCTGTTTTTAGTTTTCATTCATTTTCTAAATTTCCATTAATCATTTTAACAAAACTTAATTACATTACATCCTTGACCTGTTGATAAGTGTCATGTGTTTGACAGAGAGTATAGCTACCAAAAGCCTATTACTAATATTTAGACAAGCATGGGATCTAATTTGAGAAAAGCAATAATGCTTCTAGATTACAGCTATGAGCAGCTAGATTACTACTATTACCCTACTTGTTATTTAGTATGTAATTACTTTTGTGCCCAATTTTGGTTTGGGTCTATATAATTTAAGTTTATGATTTCTATTTTCATTAGTATCTTATTTAATTAATTGATAGGAAACTGAGTTACAAGGTTAAATAGCTTGCCAAATATCACTTGCTTATAAATGGTAAGATTAGAATTTGAAACAAGGTAACTGTTATTCCAAAATCCACGTTCTTTACAAGGCATCTCTGTGAGGAGTAATTTGATTCATTGTTGTGTTAAGCCATGAAGTGTCTCATTAACCTAAATTCCCTAATTCAGAGTAAGATTGTAGAATGTGAACTTATATTTGTGGAGCTCTCTCTGTGATAGACCTGGTACACAAAATTGATTTTTTAAAAAATATATTTACCTTTAGGTACCATGTGTTAACTTCCAGTATCACCCTCCCAATCCATACCAAGTCCTCCCAACACATATAAACACACAGTAACAACCTCAGTGTAAAATAAACAGTGGGTTAGAGTACCATGTGTCCGTGTCAAAGACAACAAAATTTTCTCTTTCTTTTTCAGACTCTGAGATAACTATTCCTTTCTAAAATAAAATATTCTATTTCAAACCAAGAACGATACAGTCACAAACTAACATCAGTTTCATTCCCATAGTCTATGTCCTTTTAAGTTATCTGTCATTCACATTGAAATTTGAATATTTCAAAATCTCTTAAAACACTAATTTAATTTACAAGTGATTCATTTTACATGTTAATGTATTTTCAAAGCCTTATGCTTAAATGTTTGAAATACTCTGTTATTATGTTCAGCACAAAAACTAGAGTTGTTGAATTAGTTTATTTCTCAAAATTGTTCATTAGTGATTGGGACAGTTATAAACATAAAATGGGAATCATTACCAATTCTTGGGGTGAAAAAATAACAATTGGTCTTATTAAGTATATTTTGAAAGTTTGTACCTATTTTGAGGACATGAAAGCTAATTTTAGGTTATTACTTTGCTATTTTAGCATAAGTTTATAAAAATTTGAGCAATCTGTTTAATAATAATTTTAGTGTAACACTAGGCTTTGGACACAAGTGTCCTCAGGACAAGATAAATTTCTAAATTGCGAAGAGTTAGAAATCTGAGAAGATATGAACAAGTAAGTAGGTAATTTTGATAATGTATGATAAATGCTTTTAAATAGGAGAGGCTTCCCAGAGCTGTCTCTACTTGAAGTTAAGTAATTATACATGTGGGTTGGAGTAGAAGGCCATATATGTTAGTTGGAAAGAAAATATTCTGTTGAGATTCCTGTAAAAGCCAGAATCAAGAAAAAGCAGGATATGTTTTTGATACTTTAGGTATTGAAAAGCAATTTGGCTTTTATTCATTGAGGAAACAAAGATGAGAGAAGGTTTGCAAAGGAAGATGGAATATGCACAATTCACTTGAGAATTTAAACTGCTGATGACATATATATATTATGTATAACATAAGTATAATATACAATATATATGACATATATTATGCATATAGTATCTATGTGGAGATATGTATTAGAGCAGGATATATAAATGTGGAGCTGGGTAAAGAGAACTAAGCTAAGATGCAGATTTGGGAACCATAGATTGAGAAATAAAATTGCCCAAAAAAACAGAAACTAAGAAACCTGTTATATTTGTAGCATGTGAAACACTTCTAGAGAAAATTAGCATCTAACACATTCCTTACCTTTAACAAGTTTGTAAAATGAAAGTTAGATAAGATAAATCAAAATAAAAATGCCAGTGTGAACATTTCTGAGAGAAATTATAGGAAGTAGAGGCTTGTATGAGTTGAAACTATCATGGAAGACTTTAAAAGGAGTAAGACTATTTACTTTTGATTAGCAAATGTCAGAATGCTCATTGGATGAATTCTTATTTTTGCATCCAAGAAACATTTTGGTTTGTTCACAGGTAATAATCTCTAAGGTTCCTGGTAGTTATAAAGGGTACCTTGCTTCATGTTGATAAACTGTATTGAAACACTTAGAAGTTATAAAATGGGCACACACTATGCAAATGTTTCCAAAGATGTCACGGTTCAAATTCTGATATAGCACATCAATATTTTCCAGTGAGTAATGGAAAGAAGAGGGTAGATATTATATTCCTAAAACTCATTAATCTGGAAAAATAGTGACTGATTTCATTTTTAGAATGTTTTGTGTTATCCTTAATACTTTATAGGCTATATAGTCTTGTTTCAATAGCCAAACATATCGTTGGTAGTTAGCCACTTACATTGTGTTTGTAACAAAATCCATTCTAAATCTTTTAATTTCATTTTCCTGACAATACCATCACTGATGTATAATGAGCTCTTGGGAGTCTAGAAGAAATCTGAATGTGATATCAAACCATGTCATTTATAATTACTGCAGCTGTTGAAATCAAAACAAAGTACAAGTGAATACTCTTACTTCCCCAGGACTGTGCCCAACTCAGAACCTAAATCATTATTAAGTGTAAATATGGAGATTTGAATTCTCTCTAGGTATTGGTCTCTGTGATAGTTATTTTACCAGCACATGTGTAAAGCAGAGTAGATTAGGAAAGAGCAGCTGGAGAGTGTGCAGCTGGAGTGGAATGAGAAAAAATGTGGCTAGGATGAGGTGAGAGCAGAGAGATAAGAAATCTGCTTGTTTCTTGTTGCTGTTTACCAAACTGAGCACATTCTCATCTGTATTTACTATTTTCTCTGCTTGTGATCCTTTTCCCAAATAACTTTGCTTTCACTTTTATCTCTCTCTGATCCCTGCTCAGGTCTTTTACCTCTTGGGATTTCTGCTCAGTTGTGTTTTCTCAAAGAACACTCTCAGTGTATCCTCTTCTTATTCTTCCCTGTTTTTTCTCCTTACCAATTATGACCATCTGACTTATTGCTTCATTTCCCTTATCCTTGTTTATTGATATCTACCTATCTCCTTTCACAGGAATAAATTTTTCATGGAAATAAGGATTTTTATCTCTTTTTGTATAGCTAAATCTATTTACAAAGAAGAATATGTAGTACAACTGTTGACACTATTCATCATAAATATATGTGATTTAAATTAATAAGTGTTACTAAAATCACTGTAGTTTTTCTCATGTTATAGTTTAGCATACTATAGGATGACAGAATTTTGCAGTTAATAATAGATTAGTCATGTGATATCAAAATCAACATTGTTTTTGAGTAGTTTTTTGTCTACATCTTTAAAATTATGAATGCTTTATTTTTAATGATCAAGTTTACATTTAGTAAACATGTAAGCATTTAATACATAAATTGATGTTCATTAATATTTGGATTATTAATATATTTCAAATCTGTAGCTCAGACATATATCAAATGGAACCCCACTCATAAGACTGCTAAAATATTTTCTCCTTTTAACTTCTGCTTTATAGAACAATTTTCCATTACTAAGCATTAACTAACAAAACATGAAAATCAAGCAAACTGGCAAAACCAAACCAAAACGTTTATTATAATAGTTAAGGCAGTGCGGAAAACAGGAATAAGGAAATAAAAACACGTTAGCAAACAATAAAGGAAAAAATAATTATTTTTCTTTGTTTTGTCACCTCTAGGTGGCATTATTCTAGAACAACACTAGGACCAGGTGTATGGACACCAGCATCTTTCAGACAGTTTTACAAAATTCCTCTTTGCTTTGCATATCAAATTTATAAAATTGGAATTAGAATTGTCTAAAATACATGTTTAATGACCACAATGTTTTCTCATATATACATATATGTATATACATGTATATATGCATGTGTACATATATGTGTGTTTATAATTTTTTTACAAGAGAACACTAAACCTCAATCCCAAATTTTTTTCTGATTTTTAACTGCTGCTGATAAAATATGAAGTTAGTAGTCACTCTCCAGTTAGTACTATTATTTATAATATCTTGAAATCTGTCCCCTACTACAATCTCTAGATTCCTATGATCTATTGATTGTACCTCATTAAGATACAAGACAAGAGTGCAAAGCTAACGCATAATGTAAATGATCTTCAGGGACTTTTCATCTGGTTCACTGTTGTGGAGAAATGGGTGTGTTGATGACATAGATATATTTTTTTATATTCATGTAGACCTTATTTCTCTAAATATAAAAATTATATATATATGTATTTGCACTGTAATCAATCCTTGTCATCTTTATAAACATCAGGCGCACTGGTCTGTGTAGGATCTTTAATGGTTTTAGTAGTTAGACACACCAGGCAGGCCAGGCCAGTTCAAGGCTGGAGTGGAAGAGGCAGGTGAGCTTCCCAAACCCCTGGGAATCTTTACACTCTTCTTTGGTCTCTCTTTCTCTCTCTTTCTCTCTCTCTCTCTCTTTCTCTCTCTATCTTTCTCCCTCCCTCCCTCCCTCCCTCCCTCCCTCCCACTCTCCCTACCTCCCTCCCACTCTCCTTCCCACTCCCTTTGTGCCCTTTCTCCTAGACCCAGGTGTGCACACCCTATGGGCTGTACAATCTTGGGGAAGACACAATGCCCCAGGTGCTGAATATACAAGCTAATGGAGGACAAAGCCTGACTAACTCAGAGTGTAAGCTATACACGACAGGTGATGCATGATGCTTCTTATGAAACTGAGGACAAAATGGAATGAGGTATTTCTTAGGCAATGCAAAGACAATATGCACTTGTCATAGCAGATTATGCTTTGTTCCTTCAGGATCTTATTTCATTCACTTTCTCTGTGGCACATCCTCAACTTCTTTAGGCAAAATTGGTTATTCCATTTACTGTGATTCCCACCAAACTTCTTCATATTTGTTTTTATAGCACTTAGCACATCACACAGCAATTTTTTTTATTTGAATATTTTATTTCACTGTTCTCTACTCCCAGCTATTAGCAGAGTGCCTGCTTGGTACTAGAATAGTATTTATCTATGTGTTTAAAGTTTTAACCTTCTAATTTAAGGTGCTAAATATTAGATGTTTAGACTTCTGTCAAGGGAAATGTGAATTGCTTCTGTTTTTGGCAGGTCATCAGTTTCTATTCAGTCTTACCGTCCAGTAGACACAAGCATATTTGGATATAATTTTATTATTAGAATCTTTAATAAAAACACAAAATAACTCAATATGTATACAAAAATACTCAATATACCAAGCAACAACAACAAAAATTCTGACCCTAGTACTCTTGATTCCTACCTAGTTTGAATGGAAAAACTGTCCTCAAAGTCAACAGTATGTTAAGGATCACATCCTGGAACAAAACATACAACAGATGCTGTTAATACAACTTAGCTGGCTTCTGATCATTTGAGTGATTTTCCAAATTTCTGTTTTTGTATTTTGTGTATATTTGTGGAATGCTGAATATCCATTCAAAATTTACTGTTTTCTGAAGATGAATGCAGTTACTAAGCAGTTAGCATGGTATATAGTAATACAAGTTGAGGAGGAAAGCAAGGGATTTTTTCCCAGAATCAAAATTGTGACATACATTGGCTACTGAGCAGGGTACAACCACAGGCTTAATGAACTCTCAGGACTTGACATCTATGCCTGGATTTCCTGAATATAGCTAAGACATGGCAGGCAGCAGATGGGGTGGCAAACAGATGATGGCTGTTATGAAACTAGAAGAAAGTTCCTTCTGTTAGTTGGTTGTTGTTGGGAAGGACTTAGGAGGAAATCTCATCATTTCTGCAGAACCGGAAAGTTGCTGGTCAAATGGACTTTTGACTTGATTAGCTAATCAAATCATATTATATTTTTGTCCTTTACTGCTAATAAGAAAATATGAATAGTGAACACAACAAAAAATTGGATTTCCAATAGGTGGGGAAGTACCATGTTGATCATTCCATTTTAGACTTGATGGTGGCCAATAAGAAAATATCAGAGAATTGAAATGGTATATGTTCCTCAAGGAACAGGAGTTTAAGAGATTAAAATGTTCCTTTTTGTTGAAAATCTTAAAGTGTTTTTATTAAATGTAATAAATAAGTGTCATCCTTTACTCAAAAAACAAAATAAATTTAATTTAATACATCATACCAGAAATTCTTTATGATAAAGACTAAGTCTGGTTCTGTGGAGATCAATTTTGGAAATAGTTCTTAAAGATTTTGAATTTTTTTCATTATTCACTAAGAGAAGTATGGTAAAACCCCCATCCTTAATTCCACCTGAATAAACCCTTTTTATTTAATCAGGAGATTGCTTATTATAGCTTGAAAAAGTTGAAGGTAATGTTGAACTGTAAATGGGAAAAGAATGACTGTTCGTCAACTGAAAATTATTTTTATATGTAATGTAAATTAATAATCTTGCTAATATGGCTAGAGTTGCTTAATATAAATTTTATTTTCTATAAAATGCTTTATTTTTTATAGCTAGTTTAACCTAACATACTCCTTATATATCATTGTATTGTATTATATATTGTACATATATATGTACAATATATATGTATATAATTGTATTATATACTTCTCTCTTTAAATGTATTATTTTATGTACTGAAAAAATTACTAACTATAACATTGGATTATTTAGTAATGTCTTAGGGAGCTTACAGTATCTTAGAAATCACCCTAATATTTAAGAAATTATGTATGCTTTACTTGCTTTCTTATCCTTATTTTGAAAAATTATACTCACATTGTAATTAGTAAAAAATGTTGTTAAGCTTATGTTTAATTTTAAGCTATTTTAAATGTTAGCTTTATTTACATGTTTATAGCATCCTTGATGATCTATTTTAAGATTGATATTAAGTATTTAACCAATTCATTGCATAGAACAGATTGGCTGCTGTGAAGTTGGAAGGGATGGTATAAAAATACCTGCTGGACTAGGTAAAATTTAAGGTTACTTCCGCTTTTCCTTTATTTTTGCCTCAATATCAGGAAATCTAATAAAATTCATCAGTATAATTGTCTTTGTTCCCCATGAAACTTTTCTCCATCTTCTCAGTCCATCAGAATTCCACCCATACTTCAAAGTGCAACCAAACACTACCTTCTTCATGAAACATTATCTGACATTTCCCTAAAAAGCAATTTCTTTCCTTTAAATCTGTGAACACTATCTGTTCTTTTACACCTTATGCTTTGCATAGTAATTTATGCAGTCCCTATGTTCCTTGTGAAAGTGAAGTGCCTTGATTTTGTAAGTTCTTTTTTATACACCCCTCAGTGGAAATATCAAGTAGGGGTTAAGAGTAGTGTGACGACTGGAGGAAGATGTGGGTTTGGAATCTCCTAGTTTTTGATCATGGGTTACTTGTTCAGACACATATTTTTTAATTCTACAGAAATATAGACTTATTTTGCTGATAAGCACATTTATAAGAGTATTTTAGAAATTTGGAATTCAAGAATTAGTTTCACATGCTGCCATGCACTCAAGATAATTGACCTCTACAATTTGCTTCTCCACCGAATAGCTCACAAGGAAATGTAAAAAAGATTACATTATATAAAGGGTTCTTTTTTCTTACATTATTGCAGTCATATAAATTACCCAAAATGGATATGAGTAGTCACACATACTTTTGACACAACAGTAATAATCTTTATACTCTTTGACCAGTTGAGCTAAATGGGGTAAAAGGCAATATGTATGCGCTAAAATATTCATAATTATCAACCAAAACCAGTATCTTTCCACTGTTAAATAATAGAAAAAATGAAAACAAAATCTGAATACAATCATCACATTTTCTCTTCAATTTTCAAATATTTGACTATAAAATTTGTTGCTATATTTTCATAACATTTTTTCTTACATATGTTGTTCCATGGCAGTAATCACACACACACACGTAGACATAATTTAAATCTGTCTCTTATCATATTAGAAATTATACATTTCCCCAAATAACGTATTCATTACTGTAAAATAGTGGACTTTTGCATGACTAGAATCAGGATAACTTCTGAAAAATCTGTATTTTTGTACTATCATAAAATGAACAGCTTCAAATCTCCTTAAATCCACAACTAACCAAAAATGAATAAAATTAAAAAATTAAAACAGCAATCACAAATATCAAGAACAAAGTTTCTTTCTTGAAAACTGGCACCCCTGGCTGTCTTTGTCTTTCTTCCATTATAGATAATATCATTTAAGATATTGTCTTAACTCCTTTCCTTACCACCTTCTTAATTACTCAAAGCATATATGTACAAGGAGTTACAGTTGATTTAAACTTAACACTTTTAATTCCCCTCTTCCCCATGCCCTCACTCTTTTATGAGCACAATCATATATTACCTTCATTTTCCCATTGGCAATAAAAAATATAAATAATAATTCCATACCTTACTTAGCTAAGCATACCATGTGTCTAAGTTTGAAAATATTCTGTAGCTTTTTAATAGTTCAAGTCAAGTTTGTTCAAACTGCTTTCACAAAACAAATTTAAAACAACCCAGGTGACATCAAAATAACATAACTCAATTGTCATGCAAAATCTTAATAATAACTGCAGACTTCACTGGTTATTGTAGACATTTTTCAAAATTTTCAGTCATCTTTTTCAGAAGCATTTGCCAGTTTATTTGAAAATACATTATTTTATGGACATAATGGATTCTATCAGATTTTCTTGTTTTTCTCTTTTTTTAGACTAGGTCTTGCTATGTTGCTCAGGGTTGTCTTGAACCTTTGGACTCAAGTGTTACTCAGGGTTGTCTTGAACATTTGGACTCAAGTGATCCCTAGCCTCAGCCTTCCAGGTAGCTGAGAATGCAGGCACACACCACCATGCCTGGCTTCTACCAGATTTTCTTACCTCAGTAATGGAGAACTATGCTGCATGGCCTGGTCTGTTTTTCAATAAAAAATAAAACACTGAAATGCAATGATTATCTGTGCTCCAGTGAATACCTTACACTAGAATTCCTTACACTATATTCTATAGATTCCAGCACACATACACATACCTTTCCCACTCCAATCAACTAAGGACACATATCAATGCAGTATCTTCCACTCAGCAAAGAGCTTCCTGTTTTTTAATCTATATTTTATCTTAATCTGTATGATTTCTTAATCCTTATGTTTAATAAAACATTTTTACATGAGTAGGTTTTGCTTATCATGAAATAAAGACATCATAATAACTAGTGTGTAGAGTGGGGATTGCACAGAAAATATATCTTATAAAGAACACTAAATTAGTCTCCAAAAATATTTCCCTAAATTATGTGAAGTTTTATATTATTAGTTCTTATGATTTAACTATAGCTACTTTCCATTTGAAATCAGAGTGAGACGAGAGTACCACCTATTAATAGCTTAACACTGAATATTCTGTAGGAAATATATATTTAACTGACCTGGGCTTCCTAAGATAGTGACAATTATTGAGAACACAAGATTTATTCTAAACCAAAGCATAAGGAAAACAAAGAGATTGAGCTTATGATAAGGTTGGAAACACTCGTATAGACATCGTTATAATCCCTGAATCCTGAAACAATAGTGTTCTAACCCCAAATCTCAAAATAATTTATTATGAATATAGCTCATTCAGTCTTATCCTCTATTCTTCATTTCTCCAGTCAACGCTCCATGCCTTAAAGTGAAACATACTCCCCCAACACGAATGCAACAAGCAACTCACACCTAATTGACACCTCCTTCTACATATACTTACGAATAACATGTATTTCTAAACTATACTAGATAAACAAAATAAATTCTCATTCAAAGAGACCTACATTTTGTTGAGACTTACACATCTTTAATGGATCTTTCCTATCACCTGTCACAATCTATTCACCATGTTTTCATAAATGTTCCTTCTGTTTATGAAATTTTATCCAACATGCATATTTCATCATCCTCTATTGACTAATTTCAGTCCTTCAGAGAAGTCTGGACTTCACTCAGAATAAGTCAATGTGTCTCAGTAGTCTGTTTTCACATATTGTCTGCTTATTTGAATGATTAGATAGGAAATTAATGTTTTTGCTAGAACGTTAAATTCTATGAGGGTTTCCAACACTGTATCTCTCATGCCTAGCCTGGAATAATGATTCATTAAGTGAATTATTCCTTTTTTCTATGCCAAATCAGAGAATACTTGGGCCTGATTCTACTTTTTTTATATATCTTATTTTACAATCTATACCCAGGTATCCTGTTAAGCACATATATTATTTATATTTACCTTATGGCCAACTCCATTTTGTTCTGACATAGTACACATACATATGCTATGTCATATTTGCAGTTCATTATAGCACCTGCCAAAAAACTCTGGTGTTCCCTGATATAAATAATCGCAAAATTGTGTTTTTTTGGTGATCTACACATTTTTTGGTTTGGTGGTCTATACATTTCAGTATGGCTTAGAGATGACTACTTTTCAACTCACCTTTGCCAGTTGAATGTTCTGATTTCTTTCTCAAAATCACCTTTCCCATGTTGTTGATATTCTTTTTATTGACTCTTATTGTCCTACAATCACTAAATCTCCATCTGCTCCATTTGGGCTAGCAATTTTACTTCTAGTACCTCTTCTTAGTCAGTTTTAACATATCTTAACTATATCCGATCAGTTTCCCAATACTTTTATTCTCTCATCTTAAATGATACTTTGTGAAAACTTACTGTGTATTCACATCATATACAATGAAAATGTTTTAGTTATGTATTTTTCCTGGAAATTCATGAATTTTATATCCTTCAGTATTATTTTTCAGAATTATCCCTGATCCTTTAACAGGCATTATTTCATCTACTTTTTAGGTCATCACAGTCACCTGATGTTGGAAAGTACAATAAACAATATAATTCTGTATTAATTGTTTTTTTTTTTTTTTTTACTTGGGCATTGAAATCATATACCTTGCAGAAAAAGATAGTGCTTACATGCTGAGAGAAAAACATACAAGATCTGAATGTAAAATTCAGGATGTTTGAATTTCAAGATCATTGGTAGAGAATGATGATATAGTTAGAAGAGCAGATTGGGTTACATTATTAATGATCTTGTATGACATATTATAGACCTTGATTTGTTGCTGGTGAATACATTTTATGCAGAAGGTGCAAAATCAGATTTGCATTTAGAAATTATTATGTAACCTGATTACAGAACACAGGAACATTATTTGGTAGACTTGGGCATATGGTCAAACTGTGCAGTTTGTTGTTGATTACATTATTAGACTGTAAAATCCAGTTGGCAAGAAGATTATAGGTAAAATGTGGGAAGGCAGCATGATGGTACTAACTAGAAGCGTTTGATATATTTTAATTTCAAAAGGTGAGTCAAAGGTATATTCCTCTCAGAATTATTATTTTTTTTATTATCCATCTAGAATCTGGTGTTTGCCATTGTGTTTAAAGTTAAGTTCTTCCTTACCAGATGAGTGGAACAAGGGTATGTGGAATACTACTTGGGAATCAAAAAAGATACGTTCATGCTATTTGTAGCAACATGGAGCTGGAAGGAATTATGTTAGGCAAGCTAAGCCACAAGAAAATAAATGTTTGTGTCACTTACATTTGAAATATAGAAAACCCAAACAAAAGGTCATACAGAAACAGACCTTTAAATCAATACTTGAATTCTCACATAGCTTTGAGGCATTCAGGGGATAGTGGGAATGGAAGTGGTTAGAATGTTGTTGGGAGAAGAAAGCACAATAGACTACAGTGAAGGACTGTGGGTAATTGGTGGTGGGAGTCCTAAGAAGAGCACACTTGCTGGGGGACATCCTATACTGTCAAAAACACTAACAAGACTGTAAAATGATAACACCAATAAAAAATTAACAAAATGTAAATGTCTTTCCCATTAATAAGGGACACATGCCACTGTGTTGTATCATATAGATGGAACATTTTCAGATGTTCAGAGAGGAATGAGAGATGAGGGGCTATCGAAACATTACACCTTTTAGTGTAAATTAAAGGCTTAGCTAGTGCCAAAAGCCTTCACTCTAGTGACTGGCTCTTTAAACTGATAACGACAGTTTAATTTCTGGAAAACAAAATCTTAGGCCATGTTAGAATCATATTACTATTTTAAATTAGGTTGTTTTTGTGGTTTTGTTCCTATATTATGTAAGCTTGTTTTGATATTATAATTGTATACATATTAGAAACCTAAGGACATAGCTACTATTATATTTGAGTATATTTAAGTGAGATTGCATAAATATAAGTAATTGTGGGAGTCTGTGAGTTTTTCTTTTTTTAAGCAATTTGGAGGAAGGCCTTTGATACTTGATGTGATTGGTTGACAATTAAAATCACATCATTAGTTTGTAATATTATTTTACACTATATTGATATACTAACTGTTCCATCTTGATTATTTTCCTTTCCTCATTAGGCTCTTTTATTTTGCCTTGTTTTTGTTAATGTTTAAGCATTTACTATATAAAGCTATTCATTATACTTCACCTTGTGTATGTTGCATAACTGTTTCTATGAATCATTACTTTAAAAAAATCTTATTTCTAGAATATATGACTTGATTTTTCTGTTTTGTGAAACCTTTGAAAAATGCAAGCCCTAGTTTATGGAATGGTAATATGTAGTAAGTTAGTAGATCAGTTAGAAACTCGGGTCATTGAATTTTTGAAACATAGGAAAATATTTTGAAATTATATGATTGATTATGCAAGTTCTTAGAAGTAACAAATTCAAGTAATTTGGAAAAAATATTTGTAATTCTCTCTGAGTGGTTGGATTACATTAACTTTTACAAATTTGTCCTCTATGGTTTGCAGTACTGTATACTGATTTTGAGAATGCCTGGAACCATTCTATATTTTAAATAAGGTGGTAGAATTACAAAATATGCCTAATTAGTTATAGTTATCAGTTAGTGGGTTTTACCTGTATATCAGTTTTCAAAGACAATATAATAACATAATATTCCCACTTCTTTTTGTGTAACCAAAACCAAAATTAAATAGGGGATATTTGATAGGGAAATATTTAGCATTGGAAGGAAAATGACTCAGATTAAGAAAAAAAAGGTAAAAATAAATGGTATTGAGTTGTAATCCTAAAATAAAATTATTCTACTTTTAAAATAATTATAGAAGATTTAAATTATAAAAATCAAAAGTACAAACTTAATTAGAGATCTTTAATATTAAAAAAAAAAAAAACTTCCTGAAAATCTTCTGCACTCATCCTTCTCCATGCTATCACTTCTTCTGGGATGGAGAGTGTATTCAAACTATTTATTTCCATTTATGCACAAGTTTCCTCTACATAGACAGACGTCCCTTCTTTCCATCTATTATTTGTGAGAGAATGAATCATCTACAACACAATCATTCTGTACATTCTGTACATCATTTTCTTCTTAGGTTATAGTTAAAATATAATGCATTTACACTTCCATATATTATTTGCTTGAAAATTAAAATTCTCTCTATTAAACTGTGCTTCAATATTCTCTTTTACCTGCAGCTGAATGTGGTGCATCTGCAACAAATAATGAAGGAATTTTGCTTTCTCCAAATTATCCACTCAACTATGAAAACAACCATGAATGCATTTATAGTATTCAGGTTCAAGCAGGAAAGGGAATCAATATTTCAGCCAGAACATTTCATTTAGCACAAGGAGATGTTCTTAAGGTAGGTCAACTTGTACAAAATTTTATTTTGGTAATTTTTAGTATCTCTCTCTTTATGTATATATATATATATATATATATATGTATATATGCCTATCTGTTGTACTAATATTAGGGATCATAAACTGTTTTTTACATTAATAGATTGTTATACATTGCTTCTTATTATACCATTATTTTTTCAGTAAGATAGACTGTGTTGTTTCCAGTATGTGTTTATATTTTGTTTTATGATATGTAAATTATAATGCTTGAGTTATATCAAATTATTTTCATGTCAAGTGTTTAATATAATTAAATTTTAATTTATATTTATTATGCATAATATATATTATGCAGAATATAACACATGGTCATTTCTTTAAGAAATATAGTAATGATTTTTTTTTACTTTTATGTACATTAAATAACTACCTAATCTCTGTGAATATCAGATAATTCTTTGCATTTATGATTATCAGAACTTCATTTTTTTGACTATGCAAAAATTACTTTTATTAATTATTTAAGAAAATGTTTGTTGATAAAAAAACTGTAAAATTGTTCATTTTTTTAACAGTTGAGATGTGAAATGTTTGACCTTTTTAAAAGCTGTAATAAGTATTTCCATACTTGCCGATTCCAATTTGCAAACAAAGTACTTTAGTAAGCAATAAAAATTAACACTTCTATAAAGTCACGTTTCAATATTTTTAAAATGATTATGTACCTATTTTCCTAATTTTCAATATTTCCTTTCGAACACTTAAATCAAGCAAGAAATTCAACAAGTATCTCTTTTTATAACTCTTCAAAACAATGATATCCCATTTTTGCAAAAGTGGAGGAGTCTTATTTAAAGTTATTTTTTAAGACTGCTATTGTATTTTTTTCTTTTGAAAAGAATATCATTTTGATGGCAATTAATGGTTCCTTAACACATCTAGCACTTGTTGCACGCATGTATGATATTAATAGTCATGGGAGAAGACTTCCTTTAGTACACCTCAATGTCTGTAAACTTAGCACTCATTAAGGATCACTTCTGTTTCTTGCCCTTTTTCCCAACAGGCAATAGAAATTCACATTGTGAAATTTATAAAAATCTAGGTGTGCTTTTTTTTTCTTTCACCTTTAGCTAATAATTAGGATTTTCCTATTAAATTTAACTTCAATGCCAAATTGGAGTCAACATTGGGATTGACAGACAGCTTGTATGCAGAACAGAGACAATGCTAATTTTTTCCAGTGAATGGGGGAGGAGGGAGTGAGAAGCATAAACCTACTTTTTAAGCTACAACTCACAATAAATGTGTTTATAAAAATCAGACTAAGCATCTCCATATCTACACCATCATTTTTTGAAGTGTTTCTCTCCCTTCACTGTGACCTATGGAAATTTATCCATTACTTTTTCATATTAAATGATATTTATTATTTGGAAAATGTTTGGGAAAGCAGATGATGCCTTTTAAATATTAAGTGGCCATAACGTATTCCTCAAAGTGCTTTCTGACTAGCATCTTAAGGAAGAGTGACAATAATAGTGACAGCATGAGGGTATCTAAGAGCAAGAGACAAAGGAAGATAGAAGAAATCAATTTACTACCCTTTAGTTAAGAATTTCTTTAAGAAGGGGTCTGTCTTTCATGGATGAAAGGATGAAAATTTATATTGCTGAAACTTTTAAGTTTTTGTAACTTTCCTAGAAAAAAAGATTATATATATATGTATACCAAAGTTGCAAAGATTATATACAAAATAATAGAATGAAAAGTTATCCACCTACTAAACGTCTTGCTTGAAGTTCTTCCTAAATAATGCCTTAAAATAACTTCAATAAACCGCTCTATGGAGACAATATGAGATGGGCATTTTACTGCAACTTTGTCTTCTTCATGATTTCTCCATATGAGATCATATAAGATACAAAATATGTATAAATTCTCTTATTCTTCTGATTAATCCTTTGGACAACAATTAATTCAAAGATAACTATGACACAGGAATAGTTAGACATGCATAAGCAGACAGATATATTTTTCAAAAGATAAATAAATCTCAAAGATGTCAAAGCCAAAGTCATTTCAAGGTAGAAAACCATTTGACCAGTTGCAGAGGAGTTCATCATAGCCCAGCCGCCTTCCTGGTGTTTTCCAGTATTAATCAATAGTGACTTCTTTTCCTCCAGACTATGAAATAAGTAGAAATAAGGAAAATAAGGAAAAAATAGTCCATTATAGAACCCTCTGCCTCTTGACTGAGGGTATTTAGATGCTTTTCTTTTCTTTATATGGTAGGATGATGAGTTAATTGAAGTGATAATCACTTGCAATCTGTATGAGCATAAAGTTCAGAAGAAGTTTGTTTATACTCTGATTTCATTTATTATTGTAATGCACAGGTAGACCTGAGTAGGTTCTTTATTGGTTTTAGCAGACAGACAGTGACACCTCGAGGTCTCAGTGGATTTTACAGGCTTTAGTGCTCTCAGTGAAGCAGGTACACAGACCCACAGGGTAGGGAGGTTGGGCCAGTTGTATGACAAACAGGCAAGAGCAAGCAGCAGAGGCTCACCTGTCTCCCAGCCTCCCAGGAATCATCATGCTCTTTCTTTGAACTCTCTCTCTCTTGGCTGGTGGTCTCTTTACTTTCTCTTTTGCAGTGCTGATCTCTTTCCTGCCACATACTCTCACCTAGGGGGTGATGCTGTTCTTTTAGTCTTTGCTTCCAGGTCCTGGTGCCCACTGGGCCAGGCATATATAGTCAAGGAGGGCGCAGTAACACAGGTGCTGGTCGTAGAGGCTAATGGAACAAAAAGCCTGACCAACTCATGTACCCTATAATTTTCTAGCATTTTATTAGATTCTAACAAAAACAGCAACAACTAAGAAAGTTTAGTACCCACCTTTATCTAAACACTTCATACACACAGACACATACACACAGACACACACACACACGCCTTTGAAAACTCACCATCCAGACCAACACTCCCTTACCCAGACTTTCTCTCTCTCCCCTTTTCTTACATAAATTACTTCCAAAAAAATACTAGTAAAGTTTATAACAAGTATGGATGACCATGTAATTCCTGGCACAACTACTGAATCAGTCTTTCTGATTCAGAAAATTTGGGAAGATTGTTTCAATTGGCAGAACCTGGAAATGTCAATTTTATAAAGTTTTCCAGATTATCTGAAGACCTGGAGGTTTTAGGATAATTAAGCTCCATTCCTTTCAATAGGTGAGAATATTTGGTTTTCCAAATCGTTAGCCAAAATATAAAGTTTAGGGTTTTTTTTTTGTGAATATCCCAAGGAGATTTAATATATGTAGGTCCTAAGCAATCAATATTCAATAGTTCTCATTGTCAGCCTGATAGAATAAGAACTGAGTATCAATCAGTAATATTCCTTTTGTTTATAGAGTTACTGTGTATGTTTTTATATTCAGAAAAAGATCAAGCACTATGATAGATAAAAGTATATAACAGGGATAATTCAAAACAATAACTTTCCTATAATCAGCATTTTATAACTTAAGCACTTAGCTCTTACATGAAGTGTATACCAAAAAGATAATGGAAGAGTCAATACAATACTGCAAAAAATTTGCTCTGAGGATCTGAAAGAAGGGCTCAAAAGAATTGGTGTTATATTGATAAGTTATATAGTAGGTAGTTGAAAGAATTATTTAGTAGCATTTTAGTTATGTTTATCAGAGTGTAGTTTTCTAAATTGTATTATTTTCAAGCCTCTTTACTAATCTGTGTGAATATTTGGGAGTAGCACTTGTGAGAAACTAATGTCAAATTTTCAATAATTTTGTGATTTTAATGATTTTAATAATGGACATGTTTTAACATCCACTGGATACATTAAAATGGGTATGTTAAAATATATCCATTAATTAAAATAAAGCATGCTACAATTAAATCAGCTTTAGATAATTATATTTTAAGAATCAATTAAATAATAATAGTCAATAAAAGTAATTTATTAATAACTAATAAAATAGATTCCAATGATTTTGATGCATTATTGAAAATAAATGTACTCAATTTTAAAATTATGCTACAATTAAATTAGCTTACATTTAAATATGCTATAAATTAAGATAATGCCACTTTTAATTTCCTACTTATTTTGCAGATTTTACTATTTCTCTGTGCTTTTTAAGTTGATTTCTGTTTTGTATCCCTGTGGTAGCAATACTATATAAAGATGTGGCTTTCTTCCCAGCTTGAATTCCATAATAATACACTGACACTTTGGCATTGTTCATAGTAGGAGTATTTACATACAGAACTTTGCAAACACTACAAATCCTGACTTGCTTAGTTCTACTAATTGTCTGCACTTATGTAGAAATCGGTTATATCTATACCATTTTGAATAACAAAGAATTACGAAAATATAATTTCTGGTATTTGAAAACTACTTAACAGAGAAGTCGCATATACCATTTACAAACTGGTGAACTTCTATAACATTACTGATGCTTAATTTTTTTGTTGTTAATATTAAAAAAAATCTGCATTCTTTTAGGATTGTTCTTGTTTGTCAGTTGCGGTTAGTAAGCTGTAGATACAAAAGCTTACCCACAAGTACTGAATATATTCCATAGAAATTAATTAATATTGTATGTTACTGTTTGTAAACTGCAGATCAGATATCCCTTAAGTCAGAGACTATCAATTGATGGTGTATGGAACAGAATTCATCTAACACATGTTTCTGTAACTAAATTTTACCAGGATAAAGCCAGAATTACTAATTTACATGTTGCCTATGATTTATTTTGTGCTACAATGGCAGAATTTGGTAGTTGCAGCAAAGGTATTATGCCACCAACATTAAAATGTTGCTATTTAATCTTAATCTTTTCAGAAAATATTGTTAGTCTCACTTTATAGCCATAAAATTTATTTTTTAAATGCATATATAAATACATTCAACAGGGTTTTTGTTTTCTTTTTCTTTTTTTGATAGCTGATAGTTAAACATTTTGCAGCTCACCAATAATCTAGTTTGTTCACTCCACATATCTACCTACTCTACTTGTTCGCTGTAATCTTTTATTGTCTCCCCACATTAGAATCACCTAATGAGTACATCCTTATACATCCTTCATTCTTTCCCATGTGAGGATAATAGAAGTGGGATAATCTGTGATAGATCTTATTGCTTTAGGAGTCTAGGTGACTTTGTTGTGTAACTACAAAGTTAATACACTCCTAAAATTATGACCTTTCATTGTACTTTCAATTCTCTCAGTAAAACAAACTAATATAATTGAGGAATATTTTGTAGCTATTTCAGAGACCTATGTACTAAAAAATAAATAAAATCCATATGCTCTGTTTCACAGTATTTTTGTAAGAAGGTTTAGAAAAGTTCCCTTTTAGATTAACCATTTTAAAAATTATTTTTCTATGACATATCAATCCCCTCAGTAGAAATTTTTCTTTAAATTTTCAAATTGACTTAAAAACAAATCACCAAGAATGAAATTTCTATTAGCCAATGAGAGAAATAATAGAAATTTGAAGCTCAATATGATTACATGTATATATATATATATATATATATATATATATATATATAACCTGAGATTATACCTTCTTTTTTCTAATTTATTAAAGAAATAATAGGATATGATTTCTAATCATGCATTTATTATGTCATTAACAACAATCACATTTTTGAGTGCTGGTAGTCAGTTTATCATAATAGAGGTTGAACTTGAACATTTAGGATGGTTTGTATTTCTTAACTAATTAATTTAAAACCTTGATCTATTACAAAAGTTTAGATAACTGGATCATGTTAATATTATGTTCTAATCATTCTAATATAAACCTACCAGATTAATTGCAGCCTTTAACAAATTAGTCTCATCAAATAGTGTCACTAATATGAAATAAATCTTCAGTCTTTCATAATATTGTTAGTCATATAAAAATTCTGCATTCAAAATAAAAGTAATGTTTATAATAATGTGTACTAGGTGCTAAATAACTGAGAATGTTTGCATGGAAACCTGAGTCCTCACTTCTCCAACAAAAAATATATATTTTTTCAGTAATAGTCATTTTATGTTCTTCAGCTTTCTAAGTTTCTAGAAAAACATCAAATTTGGTGAAAATTAATTTTTTAATAACGTAAAAGCAAAATTATTATTCTTAAAAGAAAAGTATTAGAACTAATGTTATTTTTAACTGAGGTGTTGTTGATTTACAGCATTGTTCCTTCCTTATGAACTTAAGTTCTCCACCTTCGGCTGTTATCATCATAGTACACTTAACCATAAAGAGCCCGTCTTTCCACCATCATCCACTATGCTCCCTTTCCTCTTTGTTCCCACCCCTTCCCAAAATCTGCCTCATGTAGAGGTTTCAGTTTTGTAGTTCAGCTTTCCAGAGTTAGGTTTTAAATTTTGCTTTATCTGACTTTTTGTTTGGTTTCTCTACACTCTACACATGTGCTGCCATCCAGTAATTATCATTTTCCTTCTGAACTATTTTATCATAATCTATTCCTGCTTCATCAATATCACCATAAATGACACAAATATGTCTCTTTGATCTCTCAGGTGTATACCATCTTCTCAAGCCACTTGTTTATTTTTGAAAACTTAGGCTTTTTTTCATATTATGCTACTGTAAACAACGCTACTATGAACTTTGATTGCAAGTTCCCTTTACATTAGAGTCTTTATATTCTTTGGATAGATACCTAGCTGTGGCATTGCATATCATATTCATTTTTAATCTTTTGATGAAACTCCAAGCTGTTGTTGACCAGTCTGCACTCCTATCAAAAGTGTGTAAGGCTCTTTTTTCTCCACATCTTTGCCTGCATTGTGTCTGGTATTTTATATATGGAGTATTCTCACAGGAGTGAGGTGGTATCTCATTTTTATTTTGATTTGCATTTCCCCAAAGCTCAATGATACTTAACTTTTTTTTTTTTTCTTGTACCTGTTGGCTATTTGTAAGCCTTATTTGGAGAAGTGCCTATGTAACTCTTTTGCATTCTTTTTGATTGGAGTATGTGTTTTCTTTTTCTTGAGTTGTATGAGTTCTTTGTAGATCTTTGATATCAGTCTCTTTCCGGATGTAGTTTTTCTTATCTAGTATGTATATTTTATTTTAGTTATGGTTTCTCTCACTATGAAGAAATTTGCAGTTTGATGTCCCAATGTCTGTATTCTCTTTTTGTTTCTTAGCTGTCAGAGATGAATTCATAAATACATCACTAAAACTCATGTCACAAAATGTCTTGCCTATGCTTTTTTAAAGTCCATGCATTTCATGGTTTTAGGTTTTATTTTAACATTTTTATTGATTGAATGTATATATTTTATACATCACTGTATACCCCAAGGTTCTCCCACCACCATATGACCCATGAACTGTAATCTTGATCTCTTGTGCTCATCCCTCCACTGATTTCCTGTAATCTCCCCCTTTCCTTTTCTGTATGTTTTAGTTCTGTTGTCAGTTTCAGATTTCAGATATACCCAAGTGTTTTGCCAGTTTGATTTGATTTTTATGTTTCGTATGAGACAATGCTCTAGTTTTATTCTTTTACATGTGACTTTTCAGCTTTCCCCATTACACTTGTCATGGAGGGTTCCTCTCGTAGAATATACCTTCAGTCACTTTGTTGAAGATCAGCTGTCCACAGAATTAACAATAGAATAAAAGTTCTATTTGATTCTGTGTATACGCAATACAGTTGTTCTATACTGTTACAAATTGACTTTAAAATTCTTATTTGTGTGATTGCATTCCTTCCTACAACAAAAAATTTCATTCCTAATTCAAAAGTATTTTTTTGCTATATTCTTTTCTCCTTTCTTGTTGCCTTTATGCTTCCATATGTTTTTAAATATATTTGAAGGGTTTTATAGACAAATTAAGCACATTGCCTGATATCATTATATAAACTTATTTTAAAGCTTTCCTAAGTCCATTTTGATTTTAAAATTTTATATACACTCCCAAAACTTCATAATTGGATGATCATGCTTCACTTTCTTTGGTGGTTATCATTTTGACTTACTGTAAGTAAACTATAGGTAGTGAGTATTGGTGCTAAGTTAGATCCTCCATCTTGGTCTTTTTTTATTATTATTTTAAATTATTTCTTAAAATTTCTCATAAAAAAAGAAAAAAAAATGTTTCAAGTTTAAAAAGAGACAACATAAATATATCTCTTTGTGACAGATAATACTAGATTACTTTTTCTTATCTCTTTCAGGTAAGTAATGATGTCTTAATTTTAGTCCCAGCATGTAGCACATTTCACAGAGTCAAATACATCTGAGTTATTTTGTTATATTATATCATGATATATAAGAATGATTTATATGTGTTTAGTGATTGTTTTTGTTTCATTAAACTAATTTTTAACACTGAAAATTTGAGGGACAAATCATTAGGATAGACATTTTGACAGTTTAAAAACATACTCAAGAACCAATTCCTAGTTTCATAGTTACACCAGTTGTGTAGTTTACTTTCCACCTTTTTGTGATTATATTTAAAAGTGTTTATAAACATTACTTTTAGTGACAGAATGCTTAAGTTCATTAATATAGGAATTGGAAAGCAAGTGTGGTAATGTCATTTATGGAAATATCGCAAAGCTCTTGAAAGAATATTGATATGAAGAACTAGTTATAATACTTCGATAAAATTATACTTTCAGAAGAATGAGTATGATTTAGGAATTTCAAAGCACTTACTTATTTTGGTTTTGTGTAATTTTGCCTTGTTAATTTTGTTTCTGAAAGTGCTTACTCTTTTAACTAGATATTGTTAAATGTCAAGCTTGAAATAAGTTAAAGGGCATGAATAAATTATAGAAATTTACAAAAGAAGTTCAGTATGTTCTATATTCATCATGTTATTAGAAAAACAATTGTTGCTACCTGTTACCAACTTAAAAGAAAAAACAGCCAACCTTGAAATTCAATCCTATAGATATTCTCAATTTTAACTTTCATTTAAAAAAAAAAAAAGCACATTGTTTATATAAAAACAAAAGTTGTAGAGGATTAATCATATTAGTAGAGTTAGTGAACTTGGGATTTTAAAATTATCCATGTGAATTATAATTACCCTGATGCTATAGGAAATATATAATTGTCCTTGGGAAACATGTACTGACCAGATTTAAAACCAGTATGAAAATCTTTTCTTCTTCACAGATAGAAACACATATGTGAAGTATTTATTATATCACCTTTATAAGATAATTTGAAATATATTTTGCAGATTTATGATGGAAAAGATAAAACTACTCACCTGCTCGGTGCTTTTACTGGTGCATCTATGAGAGGATTAACACTTAGTAGTACTTCAAATCACCTTTGGCTAGAATTTAATTCTGATTCTGAAGGGACAGATGAAGGCTTCCAACTTGTCTATACCAGTAAGTATTTGGAAAAATAAAGTGGTCCAACATTGGAACTTATAATTATTTATTGCATTATTGCAACATACCAAGTAAAGTGATATCCAATGTATGATAAACATTTTACAGTTTAAAATTTTATTTGACCCTAACAAGAACTACATAATTACTCTTGGTATTTTTATATTTTGAAAACAAACAAAAATCTTATGACCCTTACACATTTTCTCATTAAGTCAAATGAATAGAAGTTGAAGAATTTATTATAGAAACTGAGAAATTTACAAGGTTATATAGCATCAAATACATTTATATAACTCTTTAGTATTGGGATCAAATTATTGTTTGTGAAAATATCCTGCTTTAATATGAGGAGAAGACAAGTGAGTATAATCATTATATTAAAATAAGCTGGTGCATAATACTGTGAGATTATCCTTGTCCCCTATGTACTTGAAACCATTTTCTGCCTGTGCCAGAATTGTTACATCATTAAAATAAGCTGAATACAAATTATTAAGCGTGTTGATACATATTTTCAAAACCTGAGACTGTTGTGTTCAATGTGAGTTTTGATGGAATAATTCCAAAGACAAATAGAAATTCAAGCAAATTGTGATTACATATATTACTGTGTGATATGCTAAAAGTAATGGTATTCGGTATTTCTGTTCATATATTAATATATGCTCTGCTCAAAAGGAAAAACAGTTTTCAGTTTATGCCTTCCTCCCCTTTCTGAGTTTTCCAACAAAACTGCTGGCATTTTTTTTTTTTTTCAAGGCATGGTTCAATGTTTATGCAATGGTCATCCTTTATACGGCATCATTTTGCATTTTTCCTAATATGAACATCAACATATGATTACTTACATTCAAAAAGTGATTTTTCAGAAATCACATGTTCTGAAGCCTCTTTCTGTATTTTATTACCGGTACCTTTTTTTTGGCCAGATATAACATTATCCTATATGAATGCACAATAACTATTCGTGAACAAATTGCACTGTAACTGTGTTGAGATAAGAGAATCAGCTCTTTATCTTTCCATGTACCAAGAGTTAAATGGTAGATTAGCAGATTTTGATTGACTCATGGGGACAGAATTTACGTTGTTTCCCTAGATAGGGCAGGCCTCACGCAAGCACATATATGGAAGTAATTATAGAAGTATAATCTTTGTAGCAGTGAACAATTGGAAACAATATAAATATTCATCAACCAGAGAATAAATAAATTAAGGTTGGTGTATTCTTCCAGTGGAATACCAGAAAAATTAAAAATGAATAAAATATATTTGTGTCCATATATATAATTCTGAAAACACAATGTTGGGCACTACAAAATAGCTCAGAAGAATTATAATAATTTTGTAATGTATAAATCTATAAAAATATATGAAGTATATTGTTCACAGACATATAGATATGTAGACATAAAATATGTGTGAAAATAATACTAATTCAGAATAAATATTAGCTCATCAAGAATGATCAGAAAGGGAATGGGAAACATAAAATGAACTGTATAACCTACTGTATAATATTAGCAATAATGTGTGAATAATTTATATTAATTTGAAGTCCAATAAATTGATGATTATTAATATGAAAATCAACATTAATATATAAATATTAACAGACTTTAATACTAGGATATAATAGAGCCAGATGAGTTTGCAACATTTTCTTTTGCACTCATTTGTAGTTTTCAAATAATAGCTTAAAAATAAAATACAAGTCTTTAAAAACTAATGGTAGGAGGAAAGGAATTAGCTCTCAGTTTAAGTTATTTAGCAAGTTAAAAGAATGTAGGTGATTGGAATGTTTCAGTTCACTTTATGCTCCAAAATTTTCATTTCATCAGAATATCAAATTTCACAGGGATGGTGAATATTTATAGTATATGTGATTTTTCATGCACATTCTTGTTTAATTGTCAGTTTCAAGTAGTTGAGCTTTTCAGTAAAAAGATTGGCAGCTGAATGTTTCCATAAAGATAAGATAGTTCTGAATATTTATGAATAAGCAACAATAATTCCACCAAATTGGACTAAATTATGTTGTTTTTTGTACTGTATACATTATTGTCCATGTGCATTTTAATCTACAATGCAAAATATTATGAATTATCTTAATTTACAAAGAATATCTCCATTTTACCTCATCATCAGCAATTGACAGCCACTCTTATGGAACATTCAAATTAAGGAAGGATGAATTTGCTAATAAAACTTTGAAAAGAGAGCTTGATTTCTGTTTTTATTTTGATAAATAATGTTAAAATTCAAAAGGGGTTGAATTTCAAATGATAAGATGAACATGATGTCTAGCAAAATGATTGGAAACTTGCAACTTTTGAGTAGGGGCAATTTAAATGTACTATTAAATATGAAAATCCCTGCACAATAAGTGTCCTGAAAAATTAATGTTACTACTCCTGATGATTCTACTATGGTGTTTGAAAGACTGACTTGCTTGACCATATATCATTTACATTTCCTTGTACCTGTCACAATTTATAGCATTGATTCTGACATTGTGCCAGGGTCTATCTCTGAAGTTGTTTGTATTTGCTTTATCTTAATATATTTTCACCCAGAAGAGGCAGTTATACATTAATCCATACAAAAGTTCCTGAAGTTGAGTTTTAAATTGCCTCATAAGTCTTAATTTTTCATAAGCACTGCTTGGATTTCTATTTTTCTTGTTTTCTAGAAGATATTACAAGGGGTTGATTACTATAAGACCTAATATAATAACAGACAGAAATTAAAGTATGAATGTAGTACTTCAAGCTGCATGTGTTCTGCTCATCTTACGTAATATACATCAACACTTTAGGAAGTTACTTAAGTTAGTGACGACATCAGTGAACTAATCTATGCTTGTTTGATTCTAGTTTAAGTATAGTTTAACTTACCTAAGGTTCTGGGCCTATGAAAGATATGCAACTAGTTTTTTGTTTTTTTTTTTAATCATATGATTTGACACATATAAAGTTTTATTTTATTTCATTATTATCTGCCTTGCAATCACAGATTTTCCTTATTCATGAAACAATCTAAAATATTCTTTATAGCTCTCTAGTCTCAGTACCTGTAATCAATATTATTTTTCATCTAATTATCTGCAGTGCATTTATTATTATGTCATTAATCTTACACTTACATACTTTATAAACATTAAAGACAGAAGAATACCATAGCTAGGGAGTTTAAATTATATTACTAACACCATGTTTGGTTTAAATTATGAGGTATCTTTTTCTAGTTCTTTCAGTATCTTAGGATTTTAGCAATATCTAAGCAGTAGATTTATGACTATTAGGTTTTTAATATTCATTTTTATTAGCTTCATACTGAATTCTGAATAGACATGGTCTCATTACCTAGAAATAGTAATCATTTTCAGATAATGTAATAAAAATAACAGTAAAAACTATAGCAATAACTCTGTAAGGTGTCCTTTAGCCCAGTTCTTATTCCTCTAGTAGCGTGATTAAAAAACTAAAATAAAACAGAAAAATATTCAAACAGACAATATCTAGGAATAAAGATAAAGATAGTACTGTACTTAAGATATCTGTCTTCCTCTCCTCTTCTAAATGGAGAGCAAAAAAAAAAAAAACTTTTCTTCGAAACAGGTAGACAGGATACAGGCTTCTGATTCTCATTTTTGTAATGTAAGTATCAATATATTTACATTCAAGAACCAAATTGATGTCTCTATAAATGTCTCTATAAATCTAAAGGTGTCAATAACACCCTTTACTTCATTTCCCCTTGAAATGTAAACAGAAGCCCTCTCTAGAGTTAGGCAAATTTAGAGTTTGGTTAGAGTTAGGTTAAATTAGAAGTTATCAATTAACTTCCCAAGGGATATTCTTATTTCAGGATCCCACGTTTCTAGCAAAATTTATGTAGAAGTCTTTAACTCTGCAGAAACACAAAAATAATTCTCCATACTCTGGAATGATAACATGTAGGAAATTTCTATACATTCTTTCCTGAATAAATTTTTTGAGAGCTATACATCTCTCTAGAGAAGGCAGTTTTATAAAATTTGAAGTTCTTCAAGTTCAAGCTAACTGCTTATATGTATAATTGCTAGATGAGTGTATACTTTTTTTTTTTTTTTGAATAAGTCTCACTATTTTTGACGTGGAAACGCAGGCTCACGTTGCCCAGGGTACCAGGGACTTAAGTGATTCCCAGCCTCAGCCTCCCAGGTAGCTGGGATAACAGGTTGTGCCACTACGCCCAGCTATTTTGGAGGGGGGACACTAGTTCTCGCTGTGTTGCCCTGAGCGGGACTCAAACCACGACCCCCAGCTCCAGCCATTTCATAGGCTGAAGCTTACAGGCACATGCCACCATGCCTGGCTAGATGAGTGCATACTTTTAAATTACAGATGATTTCACTCTTTACTAGATTATGAAATCAAAGCAGTTTAAAGTTATATTTGCAATGGACATATTTGTTGGACAGTTATTCTTTCTTATATTTTGCTTGACTTTTAAATGTTGATAATATGATCCTATTAGTGATATTGGTAAGAATCTATTAGCTTTAAATCATTTAAAAGAGACAAGAAACTTACTACTTCAGAAGTTATGATATTATCATGTAGACTGGGGTGAGGGGGGGCATTGAAAAATCTGAAAAATAACAGAAAAATTTTCAGTGTGAAATACTCTCTATGACTGCTGTATCTTATCAAAATTAAATATAGTAAGAGTTATTCAGCTAAGAAAAAGAATTTAATCATACTGAAAATAATGGCCAAAGGTAATTTATATGTTTCCATTCTCCAAATTAGATTTTTGAGGTAAAGTAGTTTTAAATCTTTGTATCTGCTCTAGAAGATATAGCATCCTGCCCACCATCAGTGCCCTAATACATCTCTAACATGTTCCACTGGGCCCTATCCCTCTGCCACATGCTAAATTTTACCTTTAATAAATTTATATTCTTCTTACAGGTTTTGAGCTTTCACATTGTGAGGATCCTGGTATTCCACAATTTGGGTACAAGATTAGTGACCAAGGTCACTTTGCTGGCAGCACTATCATTTATGGATGCAATCCAGGCTACACACTTCATGGAAGCAGCCTTCTCAAGTGCATGACAGGGGAGAGAAGAGCATGGGACTATCCTCTGCCTTCCTGTATTGGTAAGATAATCCGTCCGATTTTCTTGAAAAAATTCTGTAGAAATTATCAAAATATGCTATATCTTTTCAACGGATTCTGTCACACACAACTCAGACATTTAATCAAGCAGTTAGTGAACTGATAAATCAAACTCGTCAGAAGAAACTAATTAAAAATGAAAAGTCTTTATAGCTCTATCAATCAATTCATATTTTATATACTGGGAATTTTAGTCATTTTACTTTACCTTGATGTAAATTTCAGCTTACTACTAAAATATTATCTCATAAACATATCTCATAAACAATTACATTTACTAGATTTGTTTTAGTAAAGGGAATTATTGTCCATCCTAATACAGCAAAGTAGTCTAATAAACAGTAGACTATTTTCAATAACTTCAAAGTATTTCTTTATATACCTATTAACTTTTGAAAGTATCTGAGTGTACATGCTTTTTTATGTGTATTGAGGATAATGTAATTGAACAAATTAGTAAGATTAAGCATGTGAGAATCAGTACATCAAAATATATTGCCTCCATGATGTCACAGCAAAACGATTTTCTGTCTTTACATAAATGGGGAACTATACTATTTAATTACTATCATTTTGTAGACCAATTAATGAATGACTGGGTATGTGTGGGAAAGATAGAATGTTGATAAAGGCCTTTGACTTTTTCTCTGCTGCTCCAAAAAAAAATCAAATTGATGCTGGATTGGAATACTAGGACAACAAAAGAAAGCAATGTTTTAGCAAAACATTAATTCTTCCTCAGGGAACACATGTGCAGCTATTCATCAGTCATTCTTATTTCTTAATGGTATTTATGAAGATAGAAAGTTACTCTGAGACTCATATTGATAAAATTGACAAACCATTTCTAAAACTGTTCTATTAAGATATAGTCAGTATCCAGAAAACCTTACGTAGTTTATGTATGCAGTTTAATGAGTTTGTAGACCTGATCTTTTGAGGCAAATTTCTCTTTGTTGATGAATATGGTCAACATAGAAATTACTAAAAAAAACAAAAACAAAAAAAACTTGTTAGAGTACAAATAGGAATAATGAAATTCTGCTCATTAATGGCCTGGCAATTAAATACACAGTGTTTTTGTGTACTAAAATCACTGTTGATTCATTTAAAACATTAATTCACACAGAAAGCAAGCATGCTTTTAGCCAAAATATAGTCATAGCTCTTTCTTTTCAGATGGCATCTGAGTTTGGACAGAAATGAGGGTAATATCTAAAATAATAATCAACTAAAATTAACAAAGCTTTGCATTGTGGAATATGACCAAATTCAGCCCATTGGCATTGGTAATGAGAAAAATGTAGCAATGATTAATTCCCTCTGAGGTTATATTATATATAATATATTCAGAAAATTATTAAACACTGTAGTATCTTAAAACTACAATCATGTAAATATGGATATACCTTACCTTAAAATTCAAGTCACAGAACAAATGCTTTAAAACTCATATATTTCCTTATTTGTTGAACCACCCTGAAGACAGTCTTCATTTTTTGAGAAAGCTTTATGAAAGTGGAAGGACATTTCGTCTGGAATCAGAATATTTTAATTATTTGTGCAATAAATCAATATATTTTTTATTTACAAAAATTCCAAGTCAAATCAGTGATTGTACTCAAGATTTCATGAAAAGGATAAACTTTTCTTTTTTCAAATAATGATTGTTTAGGAATCACAGCTGAAAGCAGTTGAACAAATGGATAATGATTTCTATAACAGAAGATGAAATCTATTTTAGATGATGTCTCTACTGGCTGCAATTAATAGCTTTATCACCTGGCCTAAGATCATAATTTTCTGTGGTCATTAGCCTTAACGACCTACTATAGCTTTATTTTGCCCCTCTCAAATAAGAAACTTTTCCTCAGTCTTGTGAATTATTTCCAGGTAATAACATTTCTGAAGTTCATGCATTGATCAAACAAAAATTAATTGTTGAAACACAATAGCTGGGGGAATTTAGCCAATCTCGATTCTTCATATACCATTTCATTCTCATCCTAGAAACATAATTCTTCTGTCAAACAACCTATAACACTGGCTAATATGAATGCATATTGTCAAGCAATATTTGTTGCAAAAAATTACTGACAAAAAAGAGTTATCTTTAAAGTTAACATACAATATAATATGCAGAGCACCAATTTGACCTGAAGTTGAGTAAAATTAAACTGAAAAATGAATGGCAAAAAATAGTGATAATTCATAAATTATAATAATAAATGAAATTATGTAGTTGTGCAGTTCAAAGTGTTTGTTAAAAAAATGAGAGACACTGTAATAAGTGGTATGATGTACTAAATATGATTATCTTCATAATTTCTTTAATAAGCTAAATTGTTGTTGCAATACTAAGTGAATTGCTGACTCACTGCATATGTATCAGCAAAGTTTCTTTACAGAAATAAGACCAGTAGAATATAGTTATAGACTGAATGATCAAAAGGTGAAAAACATGAAAGTCAAAACATTGGAAACTCAGCAGGAGGTAATGCTAGAGTCTAGAGGGAGAATTTCTTCTTTTCTAGAAAACTTTGCTTTTCTCATCAGTCTTTCCAGTTGATTAATATGAGACAGTCATATTATCAAGGGTAATCTCCATTACTTAAAGTCAAAAGACTGTGGAGATTAAATACATTCATAAAATACATTCACAGCTACACTTAGGTTACTGTTAGGTAAAAATGAACTAAAATAAACCAGACATTGCAGCCTAACCATGTTGGCACATAAGACAAACCAACAGTGTGGTCAAATAAGTCTGAATTTTTTGAAAGAAATCTGTGTGCTACAGTCTCTATCTATGTGGTGGAGTCTACTAATTTGAACCATAATGTTTTATTTAATCAGGTCTCTTCCAAATGTTAAAGCAAATTAAAAAGATCCAAGTAACTTACTGTCATCGAATTTGAATGAGATACAATACAGAGAACAAGAAAATAATTGTAAGAATATCTTCAAATATTTAAACAAAAACCAGAATGTTTTTGTTTTAATACATATTATTTTTTGGCAGGAAAATAATCAGAAGACTTTTCAAGTGTATAATGCATTACACATTTTCCTTGTTTTTAGGATTTAGAGATGTAGGGCAATATAGTTATTAAAATACTTGACTTTTTGTCTAGAAAAAAAACATCTTTCAAGATTATCTGATGTCGAAATATACTCCCAATATTTGGATATATTATATATTATTAAAATGGAGTGGGTACCCCCAGAGCTAAGGTTTGATTAAATTGTATGACAATTCTTCCATTTTTATTCTAATAAATTTTACAAAAATTAGAAGCCACATTAAATCAAAACCAAAGTCGATATAACTAAAGTAAGAAATCTAATAAAAATGCCACTCCAACTTTTGGGAGGCCAAAAGGGAAAGAGTTAGTATGATTTAAAGGGGAATAAAAGGACAATGAAATTTAGAAGGCCCTAGGGACTGCAGTAAAGATTAGTTTTTCTCAGAGGTGGGGTAGCGAGATGATGAATTATTCAGTTTGCAACCAACTAGCAGTGAGCAATTTACCATCTGTTTCCTTTTTTTAAATTGTCATTATTTAACAACACGTCTCAAAATGTTTGAAAGCCTAAAGATAGTTTTTGAGTGCGTGCCCTAATTTGGTTTATTTTATTATCTTTTTGTGATCTAATTTGAGTCACTCTTGTTTTATTGTATAATACATTCTTGTTTCAATTAATAAACTAATTTAAAAACATATAAAATGGTATGCTTTCAAGAAGGGGAAGACTTTAAGCATAGTTTTCTCAAGGAGAAAAGGCATACACTCAATAAATTTGTTGATTATATGAAAAGATTGAAATTAAATTGTGACTTCTGACTTTTTTTTTTTACTAGCTGAATGTGGAGGTCGTTTTAAAGGTGAATCATCAGGAAGAATCTTATCTCCTGGTTATCCTTTCCCATATGACAATAATCTACGTTGTCTGTGGATGATTGAAGTCGATCCAGGGAACATTGTCAGGTAAATGGATTTCATTTTCTCGAATTACTTGGGAATCTGAATTTCTTGACAATCCCCTGCAGGTAGTAGCAATCAGTATGAAGAGTTTTCAGTATATTTAATCTTGGCAAGGAAAAACTTGGTTTTTATCTGTTAAATATAGTAAAAGAAATATTTCAGAACATGTTTTGCAGATTTATGGCCATGACCATAGTTTATATAGAGGGAAGCTTTTTGTAGTTATAAGAAATCACAAAGGTTGAGACTTTTACTTCTTCTGTTGGACTCTGTTCTTTAAATTCTTGATAACTCATCATCTTCCATCCACCAGTTTGAAAGATATGCTAAATTGTTCTACCATAAATACAGTCTCACAAGCCTTCCTGCCGAGCTTGGGTAGGGGGTTCACAATTCTTTCTATTTTTGCCTTGTAGATGATGGCAAGAACCATAACCTCTTAAATCAAAGCCAGTCAATTTTCCAATGCAATGGCACACTCTCAGTTCAACCTTAGCTGTTATGACAGGGAATGCTTTACTATATGAACAAATTTTCCTTCACTTAAACATGACTAAGTGGATTATTGCTCACAGAACAAACACTTCTAACTTAAGAATTGTTCCTTTATGTAAATGGAATTTCAGACAGGCTATAGTTGGTAAAGGAAGTTATAGGAAAGGTGTATTGTTCCTTAAGTAACAAGTTGAAAGCTGCACTCTTTGCTTTGTTGTATGTGGTATACCACATTGTTGCTTTTGCAACATTTCAGAACTCAAAATAGATTACTTAAATCAACCCTCAGCGTGCTTTTTTTTAGAATAGATTATTGACTTTTATTTAAATATTTAAAATTAGTAAACTTTAAAATATTAAATTCAGCAGACTCCTAGAATTTTTAAAGTAAGGAATAGTATTTGCTTGTAAATGCAGCCAAAATTCAAAGATGTGACAATTCAGATATCAAACATGAATGTGGTACATCTACCTATGTCTATCTTTTTGTCTACCTACCTACCTACCTACCAACCTATCTTTTGAGAATTGAGCAGCACATATGGTTGTGTTTCTAATTTTTGTATTAAACCCAAAAAACTACTAGATGATATTGTTAATTTTGTGCATTAAGTACAAAGCAGAAAAGATTTATCATGAAACAGATTTTTTTTTGTATTTGTACATTTTGATGTACAAAGACATTTTTCACATTCGGTTTCCTTTTACTCTTAAATAGTTAGATATGATTATTAAGAGCAGACTGGAGTTTTAAAGATACTTAATATGTATGTATATATAGAGAGAGAGAGTGAGAGATACTCATGTGTGATTCTTTTTTTCTTATATCTGTAATTGTAATGAAGTGTACTGAATTGCTTGTGAATGTGAACAGTTCTTCCACCCTTGAAATAAATCTTTATGAATTCGATAAAACAAGCAAAAAGTTTTGAAACAGTGTTAAAAATATATACTGTGTAGTCAGAGTTCAATCCACAACTATTTTGGCAATTTTATGTACTTTTTTTTCTATTTAAGTTCCATTTGCCACATTCGTAAAATTGAGATAAATGTTGTTCCTGTTTCACTATCATTATAACAAGTAAACAAGGAAATAGATGAAATGTGTTAATCCTGTGCACAGTTCATGACACTCAAGAGATTCCTTGGGTCACGTGTTGCTGCCACAGTTAAAATTCATGAACACTGAAAACAGTGTACACATGAATTTTCTGTAATTTATAGCAGTGCAAAGAAATACATTGCACTATGCAAGAAAAAATCTCTAATGGCATGCATGTGGTTGATATAATTTATATTTATCTGATAGAATGAAAGGTACAGCTAATAAAAATAAAGGCGCATAATTGTGTTAATTTTTTAAAAACAAATTTGAGTTTAAAATAGTCTAACAAATATATCATTCTTCCACAGCCTGCAGTTTCTTGCTTTTGATACGGAAGCTTCGCATGATATACTCAGAGTTTGGGATGGTCCACCAGAAAATGAAATGCTCCTAAAGGAAATTAGTGGATCTCTTATTCCTGAAGGAATTCACAGCACCCTTAACATAGTGACCATCCAGTTTGACACAGATTTTTATATCAGCAAATCTGGATTTGCAATTCAGTTTTCAAGTGAGTTATTATTTTACTTATCCAGTGGAAAATAGGAGTACCCTTATATAGCTTTGTTGACTATACGGCTCAAAAATTCAGCTTCAAAATTTTATTGATATGAATTGTTTCATTACTCATCTTTTTTTTCATTTGCAGGTCAGATCAAATATAGTTGGAAAAATAATTGCAAATAATTTTGAATTGATTATTGAGAGCTTCTCTGTTGTCAAACCATTTTTTTCTTAAAAATGGTGTTAAAATAACTCAACAAGTGAAGTCATCATAAGAGCTTGGATTTGCTATAAAACCACATATTTTATTTATCTGCTTATTTAGAAACTATATTTTAAAATGTTTGGTAATAAAAAATTGAATACTATTAAATACTTACTATTACAAAATAACCCTACATTTTTATTCATTTTTGTTGTGATAAAGATCTTAATTATATATTCACATAGACAAAGTATTGTAGATCTACATTTAAAGTAATTTCCTATAACAATGAAATGTCATTTAGTGTAAGTAATTACTAGTGTTTGTGGCTTGTTTTTGTTTTCTTTTTATGGCACTGCTAAGTGCCTAAATATAAGTTGTTCTGTAAAAGGGACTTTTGTTTAGTGATTGGAGAAAATGAGCAAAAATTAAAACTTTTAGCTATCAAATTTTACTGTTATTTCCAGCACACAGTATCTCTTTCAGATAATGCCTGATGGTTCTTATATTTGTATGATATTTTAAAAATCCTAGTAACAGAAACCATCCAGATTTTTAAGACCCTTTATTAAAACAGTATTAGCAAGTTTTCTTCAAATTCAAGTCATTGTTCCCTACTAACTCTGATTGGTCAATTGAATTCATCATCTCAAGATGAGTTCTCCATTTCACGTAAGAATAATGACATTCATTTCATAGATAGGCTATTATGATATAGCATTATCGCAGATACACAAAACCCAGCATTGAATTAATTCCCATCAACTATTATAATTATAGAAATAAGTGTAAATTTCAAGTCCATTGACATAAATGGGAAAAACATGAAGACTTCTGAAAAACAGCTCACAAAACATAAAAGTTCCTGATACAATTGAATAATAAACTTGGTAGACATTTTTGTTCATGTATCACATTTGTTTGACATTATACACTAAGTCATTATAAGTGACTTATATTTTGTATTGTATTAACCAAGTTCATGGGAGATGTGTTGCATCATTTCCATTTTTCAAGTAAAAGCAGTGAGCTTCAGAAAATAATAACTTGTTCAAGGTGTTACTACTATTAGATGCTTGGAACTAAGATTCAAATTTATGTAACTAAAAAGAACTTAACACTACACCTGGTGCAGAGTGTTATGCAGTTATTACTATTTTGCTGTCACTATTACTTTTACTAAAGGAAATAACAGGTTTTTGTTATTTGTCATTGTTTACATATAATCTAAGTGAAGATTACAACTTAATGCTATAACTTCCTGATTATTTTCCCAGGTTCTGATCTAACCTTGTACTTTCAAAAAGCACTTGATTTAGCCAAGTGAAGCACTAAAGAGAAATAAAGGGAAGCCAGAATATATGTATGCTCATTTAAAAGGGACAATTTCCCTCTCTGACTGTAGATCTTTGTCCTATAGGATGATAAGCAAATGTTAATGTGAAATAAGGAATTTCATGCATAATTATCTAAATTTCTAAGTAAACAAATAATCTTAAAAATAATGTTGATAATCTGTTCTATTTTCAAATTTGTCTTGCAGATCAAAATGCTACTGTAGATTAAATTTGATTTACATGTGAGCATTTGCCACTACCCTGCAACAAACCTAGCTCATGTTACCCATTCACTCATTCTTTCTTTGACTCACTCATTCTAGGAAAGTCTGTTAAGGAATTGATGTTAAATAAATCTATGTATTTGAAGTTATTTTTCAAATATACCTTCCCTTTCACTAGGCATATCATCTTATGTACTTGGTACATGTACACACACACACATACACACACATACACTCTTCTACTTAGTCTTTAAACCTTCTTTCACCATAAATATTATTCTACTTCCTTGTGCTGAAGCTGTGTTCATTCTTCCGGACTCAGCACCAAAATATCTCTCTTAAGATATTTTCATATCTCTTTTTTATAAGACATTTGTAGCACATGCTTCCAGAACAAAGAATATTTTTCCTAATAAAGATGAGAATAAGTAGTTTAACAATTCATGATTTTAAAGATGTCTTAATAAATTGATTTCGTTCCCAATATATTGCTGAATACTTTTGTCTCACTAAATGTTTATGAAAAAAATATTCTGTCTAAAATGATTATATAATTCATTGTTCAATTCTAAGTCAACTTTTGAATGTAAAAGGGAACATTATTAAATATTAAGCTGGACAATAGACATAAATCAGGACACTTGTAACCAAATCAAGAGTGTCATCATTTTCATTAAATCAGATTTTTATCCTCTCTCAACTTCTCCTACTCTTACAATGTGCTCTGTGTTGAGTCGTAAATAGTTATTGTTTCTCAAGTGTCAGCTAATAAATAAAAAAAAGAAGAAATGAGTCAGACAATAGAAATAGATGGTGTTCAGCAACAAAATGTGACCAGTAAAATGCATTTTATTGAACTTGGTGCAAAGTGAATTAAATTGAAATATAGGTCACCTATCAACTTCATAATCATTACTAAACCACGATCAGCAGCCTCATGCCTTGTTTTGTATGATCTCTTTATTCTTTGTAGAGTGTGTCATTTTGCCTCTTAGTATTACAGTCTGCAAGACATTTTCGCTTAATCAGACTGCTTAAGTCTGACATTGCCTCCTCACGCTATCCTGTGTGCTGCCCTTGGTTCACAGCAGTCAGTTTCTCTATCCCCTACTTAAATTTGTAATCTTCCTGTCTTGTCCCACTTTAGTTCCACAGAAAGACATCCTTCGGTATCATGCTGTCATTTGCTCACTGAACAGTTGATTTTGACAGAACATTTCCTTGCTCTTCACTCTATGACCTTTTAGTTAAGAATCTACCCCTGCTGGGTAATATAAAATACCAAGACCATGGTTTATACTGTTGAAAATTCTCAAGGAAGCAGATGCCTTAGCCACAAGAGGTTGATGTATCTCAGCCTTTATAGATTTTATGGTGTCTATGCTTTTGTTCCAATCCTAATTAGTACTAGCTAGTCTGCTGTAATAGCCCCTCACTTCATTATCCCTTGAACCAGATTTTTCGCCATATTTCTGCTCGATTGATTTTTTAAAAATACAAGTCGGATATAATTCCTCTATTTAAAGTCGTTTAATGACCATGTAGTCACAGATTTGAAGCTTTAGAATTGCATTTAAAACCTCCACAAATTATACCTAAACTGCCTTCCAAATTTGTCACTCATTATTCATTTACCTTCAACTAGTTAGCTAACTATGCTGTCCTGAACTGCAGTGACCTTTCACATTACTGCTTCTTTTTCAGACTTTCTTTCATATTCCTGGAACATTTGTTCCCACTTTTACAACCTACAAATTCTTGGTCATTTTCCAAGACCAATGTCAAATGATATACCTAGTAATGATAAACTTCTAGAATTAGCCCCAAATATACCCTGTTCTGAACCCTAAACATAGATTGTATCTTAATGGACTAAGTCCCACTTTGCCCAGGACAGTTATAATTTACCCCTGCTGTACTGGCAGTCTGACCAGTTCAGACATTGACCTGTATTTTCTATTTTTAAGCAAAATATTGTTACTAATAGTTTTCTAAATAGCCACGGTATATTTATTAGATCTCTGTCTTGCATTTGATCTCATCTAATAGTGTGCATAGAATGTCCTCAGGATTTGGAGTAATACGTGGTGAAATTTGAAAGACAAGTATTGATAACCCATCTCTATTTCTCAGCCTTTTCCACATGACAGTTAATTCACACTTCCTTTCAAGGACAGCACACAGGGCATTTGTAGATAAAAGGAGAAAGTCTCAGATTTATACTTTTAACCCATTGTGATCTAGGATGGCAGTGGAAGAAGTTTGTTATAGTGTTGCCCTGATAACTGTTCTTTATAACAGCAAGTTATATCATAGGGGGTGCTATGGTTTGAATGATACTTAAGAACTGTCAGGTCATGAATTGGCAAAATTTAGTAGGAAACATTTGTTCTTGAAATATGCGCAGAGGCTAAGTAGATGTGTTTTAAAACTATATCAGAATACTGTTGCGATGAGTGTTTGTTATTTATTAGATAAGTTCACATATAATAAATTTTTCATAAAAATAATTTTGAAATTATTTTGCACTACATATTTATGACAGACTGAGGTTTTAAAAGTGTGTTTTTCTTGAAGTAGTACATATCCACTATTTATTTCTTGGGAAAGATGATTCAACGAACATTTCTGTAAAGGTCAGCTCAGTTTGAAGGGGGCAGTCAAGAAGAGTGTAAGCAGAGATTAATAGAATGTCAGACAGACTTATCTTTGTAAAAACTGAGAAACTAAGTTCAAAATGATAGCAGAAGAATAGAGAAAAAATCTCACTATTTATAAATCAGAGTATTTCAGTACATAACAAAAACATTCTTTAAAACAGGTAACCCAACAATATCCCATTTCAATAAAACATTTTTAGAAATGGCAAATGAAAACTTTTAGTGAGGAAATCAAGTTCTGCTTGGTCATTTTTCTCTCTAGCAAAATTATAGCTATAATACTCATTTAAATGAGACCTTATTGACTTGAATATCATATTACTATTATATCATACAAAGTTTTTAATTCTAAAATAAGAAACAAATAAATGATAGTGCTTTAACTGTCTTAGTCACTTTAAAGTGCCTAATACAGCAAACAAATCTTGATCACTTTTAAGTACATATCTTTTACAACTGAATACTATTTAGTAGAAATATATTCTAAATAAAGTGTATCCTGCTTTTTGATTTATCCTTGACACCGTGATGTTTTTTCTAATAGCTTGTCAATAGGAAAAATGAGGTTTTTTGATTGAGAACATAGTATACATAATATTTTTTAAAAAATGAGATTATGGAAAAAGTATATTAAACATTTTTTATATGTTTTTTTCAGAATACAGGATTTCTCTCCTTAGGTGTATTCACCACAGCTTTCCCACTATTAAATTTCCCCCTATCTTCTAATATCCTCTACTATTCTTTCCACCCCACCTGTTGTCTACACTCCCTTTCTCCTTTCTCCTCTCCTTCCCTTCCTGAGAGTCTTAGATTTATAGTTTGCTATGATGAATATTAGTGATGAAGGTGGACATCCTTCTTTTACAAGATCATACTGAAACCCTTTCAGTTTTTCATCACTAAGAATGATATCAACTCTAGATCTGATACATATGCTTTTATTATGTTCAAATATGTTGAATATATTCCCATCTCGAGTCTTTTTTTTTTTTCTTACCATAAGTGATTGTTGAGTCTTTGTCAGGATCTACTGATATAGTTAGATGTTTTTCTTCCCTTTTTGTTGATGTGGTGAATTATATTGCTTGATTTTCTAATGTTTAATCATCCTTGTGTCCCTAGAATAAATCCCACTTGTTCATGATCCTGTCAATGCATGGTTAAGTTTTGTTTACTAAGATTGTGTGTATGTGTGCTTGTGCACGAATTTAAGTTACCAGAATGGGAAAGAGGGTCAAGAGAGGAACAGGAGGGGGAGGAACCACAATAGACTGCGCTTAAGTACTGTGGGTATGTTTGTGTGAGTTTTGTGTGGTGATACAGGACTGAGCATATATCGCTGTATTCCCCTCAATCATATAGTGTTGTAAATTAGTGTTACTTCAATTAAATAAATGAATAACAAGATAGTAAAAAGATGCTAAATTTGACAGTGAAATCAATTGAAGACTGTACAAATGTACCTAAAAATTATAATATCTTATAATAATAAGATATTATTTTTGTGTTTAGGTAATGGATACAAATTGATAACAATTTGTTATGTTGTGCACAAGTATATGGCATCTTATTTATTAAATTATTTTATTTTAAAGTACCTAGAAAATAATTTTTAAAAAGTGTATAAAGCTATCCATTTTTCTAGAAAATGCATATTTTAAATTAGATTTTAGCTTATTTAATTTTGAATGACAAGATGTCATCTGAGTTAGATATACATTTTATAATATTAAAATCATATATACATGCTGTCCCTTTTAGATTTTGTTACTTTGAAGCTTCAGGATGTTACCCTATTGACATTCATATCCCTAGAACTTGGCATTGAATCGGATACTTAATACTTAGTTAATGTTCAGCGAAGCTTACTGAACAGCAATCTTTTAAAAATGTAAAAGAAAAACACATGGACAGGTCATACTGTTAGAGATAATATACAATATTTCTATTTGATGTTTATCATTTTTGCTCATTAATTATTTTATCCCCAAATATTAGAATTCTATTTCAAATTAGACTTTTTATATAATCTTTTATAACCTTTAACTATAAAATCAGTTTTATATATAGATAATTTTTACAGCATGTTTCATGCCTTGGACCTCACAAACATTATATTACTGATATTGTATCTACTTTCATCCTTATCTTGGAATGCAAAAATCAATAAAATAAGAGGCAGTTCTCCCTTTTTAAAATATACCTTCAACTTCAAGTATAATGCCTAGCTCATAGTGGTTGCATAACAATTACCTGGTGAAATAAATGACTAAACACATATTACAGAGTTTCCTTAATACTTAGTATTATAATATAACTCTGCCTTTGAGATTGTTTTTACATCATATGCATCAAGCTGCTCTGTTTCCTTCCTGGGTTGAAGGGAATGTCTCCTTCATGCTGCCATCTACTTTATCCTGACTTGCCATATCATTAGGTGTATCCTTAGACACATAATGAAATTCTAAAGATAGCCACATTACCGGGTAGCTGGCAAAGCGTAAGCCTAATAATGATGTTGAACATTCTTTATAAAATTGATGGATCTTGTAAAAAGCAAGGGCTCACTCAAGGGCAAAATTCTCTGGGGTAAAATCCACCTCTAGGTTGCCATCTGCATTTCAAGTATCTTCTGATTGATTTCACTCTGGATAGGATTTCTTTCCAGGTTAAATATTGCCATTATCTAACGTGAATTCTTTATAAGAGTGGAGTAGAGAATATTGTCTTTTCTTAACCAGTACATAAATATAACTCAATAAAACTGGAAAGGTGAATCACTAAAGTTCTGTGAATACCAAATTTGAGCCAACTCTGATGGTTTCTGATATAATGCAAAAAATGAATGAATGGATGGATGGATGAGTAAAACTACATAGACAAAATACTGACAGAATGATATACACTGTCTTTAAACATTCATTTCAGAATTGATATTTTCATAGAATTCTGCAATATAACCATTAGAATTGAACTTTAAAATTTTTATCTGATATTGTCAGACAAGTAAAATATTTGTTATGCCATTGTTATCAATAAGCAACTTAAAATTAAAGTAACATATATAACCTGATAACTGTTCTTTTCTTGCTCACTGGACACTAGTATCTAAAACTCCAGGTTTTGATAGCATTAGTTACTCAATTGTATAAAATCAAAGGTTTTGTTTTCTTAAATGGTTTCTTAGTATCCTTTTTTAAACAGGTTTATGTCAGAGTTAACTCTCTGAGCAGAAAAGACCTACAAAAATGTAGGATTGACTTTAAACTGTACTATTAATTTCCCCAAGGTAACCAAAATAATAATTCTGATATTATTTCTGAATAATAGTTCAAACTATCATTTAATTTGTAATTGAGACCTACACCATCTCTAGTCATGATTTAATTAAATATTAGGTAATATGTTCTATTCAAAAAAATGTGTACTTCAAATTAAATGCATATTTAATGACATTATGATGAAAACGAGTATAGAATGAGAAATCGGAAGTATAATCACAGTATGGATGAGTTATAAATAATGGTGAAAAGTTAGTCAAATTTTTTCTATATCATGTTACTTTGTTCTGAAACACCCTCATGTTTTCCAGATAGATTAATAGAAATTAAAATGTAATATAAGTGTAATTTAACTGTCCACTTGGAATAAATGTTTCCAATGTCAAAATAATATTGAATTATCAGTAAAACTTTCAAACATACTCTAATTACAGTTTTGCTTGTTAAATTCACTCATTTCACAGATATCTATTTGATATAGATATAGATATCTATTTTTATCTGTTGTGGAAGATTTTGTTTTTTAGAACCTATCTTTTTTAATTTCTTACATATAATGACAGAAAAGCTTTATTTGATAACTCATAGGTTGCTTGAAAATAAATGCAGTTTTTCTTTAGTTACATGTCACTGGTGAAGATTGAGAGATTTGCGAAAATGATTTTTAAATAACATTGCACAACTAGAGCATAATTCTTAAATGTATTTTATAATTTGCCTTCTTAATTGCATTAACTTGTATTTGTTAAGATAATTTTGGTTTCCAACATTGTACATAATTCAGGGGTATAATCTCACACTTCATCATCACATTCTTCCCATCATCAAAGCACGCATAATCTCCCATCATAGTCTTGGGCCACTCCCCCTGTTTCTTCCTCACTTTCTTCCTCTGATAACTCTCAATTCTAAAAATTTCTAGAGTTGGTTTTAGTTTAGTTTAGTCACTACCTTGCCCTTTTTTTTCTATATAGTCTACATATAAGTGATATCATTGGATATTTGTACTGTATTTAGTTCTTTATGCATTGTAACCCTCTCTGGTTTCATCCATATTTGCGCAGATGACAAGATTTTTATCTTTTTCATAACTGAGTAGTGTTCCCTGATATATATGTACCATAGCATCTTAATATATTCATCTTTTCTTGACCACTTAGATTGTTTCCATAATTTGACTCTTGTAAATAGTTCTACAATGAACATAGGAGTACTTATATCCCTTCAAATGAGGGTTTTTTAGTTCATTGGTTAAATATCTAGAAATAAAATCCTGTATTTCCATTTTTGCAATTTTATTTTTAATATTTCGAGGAACCTTCATTTTGTTTTCCATAGGAACTGATTATTTGGGTTTAATGTTCTACTTTCCCACAATCAGAATTCCTTTTTCTACACAGATTTGACAGCATCTGTTGTTTCTGTTTTTTTCTGAAAGGATCATTCTTACTGGTGTGAGGTGATTATTTTATTGGGATTTTGACTTGCAAGAAGTTATTTTCTACAGCATGTAAAGGATGTACTTATATATAATTAGCATAATAATAGCATAGCTTGCTGATTTCCACTGTGTATAATAAATAGCTATTAAGTTGTATTACTTTTATGTGATTTTTTATGTGATTTTTTTTAACATTCTGAATTGATCATGAAAATTGTTAAAAATACTGTGGATGCAAGATAACTTTGATAGATTAAAAATAGTTATAAATATATAAAAATTGGAATATGGATTTCATATCTTTGGTTCTTTTTCAGTCTGTTTCTTCTGTCAGTTATTTTATCTTTTAGAAGAATTTTATTTCTTTTTTTTTTTTTTTTTTGAGAGTAGGTGTGCTATTTTTGCCTGTGGAACCACAGGCACTCGTTGTCCGGGGTACTACAGACTCAAGCAATCCCCAGCCTCAGCTTCCCAGGTAGCTGGGATTACAGGCGCACACCACCACACCCAGCTATTTTTTTTGGAACTAGGTCTCGCTATGGGCTCCAGGAGGGACTCGAACCATGAACCCTAGCCCCGGCGGCTTCATAGGCTGAAGCTTACAAGCACAAACTACTGTGCCCGGCCTAGAATTTTATTTCTAACAAAATTATTTTTACCTAGGTATTACAAAAACTTACAAATAAATTATCAATAAGAAATTTTACTTAAAAAGTAGAACTGTATTTTAGTACTTGATGTTGATATCAATAACAGAAAAATTATGTATGTACATAAGTAAAATTCTAATATTTGTTTTATTTAATTTTTCATATCAAAATCTAAAAGTTAAAAGATTTTATAATTTGTGTAATTTGCAAGTGTTTTGGAAATGTTAAGCTGTGGGGCCTTCTCTATATACAAAACAAGTCTTTTGTGAATCTATCCCACATATTTTCTACCAGTCTGCAACTTTGTTTTTATATTCTCCATCATGTATTTCATGGAATATTTTGAATAAATACATCATTTATTGCTGATATCACACCTCCTCTTGAAAAAAGTTAGCACACAGATTATTTAACAAAAACAACTTAAAAGAATTTATTATGCAGGCATTTAAAATTGGACTTTGTGTTTTGTTAATGCACATACTTCTGGCAAAAGTTCTAAATTATAAGTTCTAAAATTTTTAAACTAATTCTGTTTGCATGAAAATTAAAGGCTTGTTTCTGTCTTTGATAGGTTCTGTTGCCACCGCTTGTCGTGATCCAGGGGTTCCCATGAATGGAACTCGAAATGGAGATGGACGAGAACCTGGGGATACTGTTGTTTTTCAATGTGACCCAGGATATGAGCTTCAAGGAGAGGAAAGAATAACCTGCATTCAGGTAGAAAATCGATACTTCTGGCAACCCAGCCCACCAGTCTGTATAGGTATGAATTAAAGAAAAACTAACATTTTATATATGTATTTAAATGGTTAAAGGCTAGTGTTGATATTATTAAAACGATATATAGAATAGATTTTATATGGATGTCTCCTTTTTCAAAAGTCCATGAAAGTGAAAAAATGCATAAAATTGAAAAATAAATTACTGCATTTCTGGGTCAAAAGTTTGAACTTTTACTCTAGGTCCAGTGTTTCTAAGATCCTAGAAACATTAAGAATCAAAAAGCCCTTAAAAGGTTCTGATCTTATTTTATCTACTTTGTATGTGTAGATATCTGTTGCTTTTAAATTTTAAATTGAATTCACACCTATATTGATCTTTCCTCTACTACAGTTATTTCTTCCAAGAAGATTGGAACTTATATTTGAGTTTTAAAGCTTTGACTTTCCATTCATGTGTCCCAAAAGTGTATCAGTTCTAGTTTGATGATCTAAGCATTGACAACAATGCTTTGGGAGCAGCTTGGTTCTGCTTCCACCTGTCTGGCTTTTGTCTCCAATACTTTCTGTCTCTAATACTGAATCCCCAAGTTAGACTCTAGAAAATTAAGATATGTATTTTTTTTTCACTGCATGTGAGAAGTTAAAAGGATGTTAGAAAGATGTACTAAAGCAGTATGAAAGCCTGCTATTATAATCTTAAAAATGAAACTTTGGGGTGAGGGAAAATGAAACTCATTATTATTTTAAACTTAATGTTAAACTAGCTTGGACACAAATATTTTAGCACAAGTGTTTTAAATAGATGTCATCCAGAATTGACACTATATTTTGACCACAGTATAATCTTTCCTCTCAATTTGTTTTTTGTACATTATCTGACTACCTATACTATAAACAGTGTGAGAGAAGAACTTGTATCTTGGCCTTCAAATCATACAATATTTGGCTCATGCATTTTGGCATGTTTAGTAAAAAAGCCTTTTTTTGGTTGTTCATTTATCTTCATCTCATAAATACATTCCAACTGATTTTTTTTTGTTACATGATAATAATGAAGAGTGGTTAGTAATTGTCAGAAGTGAACAAACTGAAACATTTAATTATTTGGATTTATTACACTATCTTGTAACTTCTTATGCAAGAACCACAAGCTTGGATACATTAGTCATGCTCTAAGCATTGAGTATTTAACAGTAAGTTGTCTTTTCTTAAAAACTCCCCTTTCATTGAAATTAATACTAAAATATCTGAATTTTTATACCACACATTCTCTAATTTGTATATTGGAATTCTAAAGACAGTGCACAAAACAAAACATATAAAGGCTGAAACCAGCTGAGGAGTAAACGAGAATTTTAGACTTTTTTAGAAAATGAGGCAGATGATAATGGAAAACAATTATTAAAGAAACTTTAAAAAGAAAAAAAGAGTACTGTCTACTCAGCAATTACCAGGCTATAATATAATAATCAAGTAAACATTTATTTTAGAAAAGCAATCATGCCTTTTCTCACCAACTTCCTACCCTTCAGTATGTTTCATCAGGATTGGGCATAGAGGAATTCAAAATGGCTAGGCAGGAACATGTCTTCAGTGAAAATCAACTGTTTTGATACTGCTGGACTCTTTGACAAGTCTCCTGTGCCCATCAGAGATAATCTATTTCTCTCCCAATAATGAAATGCTGAGTCAGGATACCTCATCAATTCACCCCAAGTCTCAATATGGTAATTACAGATAAGATGGAATCTACTTGGTTTAAAAGAGGTCTCGTAAGCACCAAGTGGACATAACTCAAATCAGTTCAAATTTAGCAATATCTCCCTTACACCTTATTATATCTGTTTACATCTATGTTGCTCTTCATGTGCCACTGCAAGATTCTAAACGATCAAACATCATTTTTTTTACAACCACCATCGCTACACTTATGAAAGAGGGAGCAATACCATTAAGAAACATTTTGAAAGGAAAAGAGATTGATGAAATGGTTCATTTGCTTGTTTACTACTTAGTTAACCTAAACAAGTTCCCTATTAAAGTGTCATATTCTGAGCAATTGGAACTTCAGTATCTTGTAAAAAGAATCTACGAGTAAAGAGTAAATAAAAGAACACCACAGAGTTACTTCGGAACTACTTGCTTTATTGTGATTCCTAAATCTAGTTAAAGGGTCTTGCCTGTTGAAATTACCTGAAAGATTATAACATGTCAAATGTTTTGATGTTTAAAATCCTAAAATATTGAACAGCTATATACTGAAATTCTAGGAAACACTAAAATCCCAAACATAAATGATTAAAGAGATTTGAGATAAGTTGTTAAAAAATTCCATTTGTGAACAAGACTTTAGCTAGCAAGTTCTAATTCTAGAAAAAAAAATGTTGAACACTAAATCTTACTTAAATTGAGCAGGTTGTATAAAGTTTTTTTTACGGATTATGGTACTGTGTATTATTTTTGGGTAGGAAAAGATAGCTTGAGGAGAGGATATGCATTAGAGCTTTTCTAAGGAAGAAAATAACTTTGAAAAAAAGTCTGAAAAATTGCTAAGGCTGCAAAAAGCTTGACCTCTGAAACTGATAAGAAAGAACTCCATGATTGGAAATACTATGCCAAAGATTAAACCCTGAACTTTTTAGAAACTCTATAAGTCTATGTCTCAGACCCTAGAGCATAAAACGTTTTACTTGCATGTAGAAGCAGTCAGCCTCCTAGCAAATACCAGACAGAGAGATGTCATCTTTAAAAGAGTTAATAGAATTCATTCCAGCAAAATTGTCAGTGTGAAGATTACTTTGACATTGCCAGAGGGAAAGTGGCACCACTCAATATGAAGGTAAATAACAAAGGCATTGCTGTGGGTGGGTTGCTGAGAAAGACAATAGACACAGAACAGAATTGGAACAAATTAAGATGTTGTAAAAGATCAACTATATCAATAGTTGATGGTCTTATTATTGACTTATAAGAGTCTGCACTCAGGATGACCAGTCAGAATTCCAAAAATTTCTCAAAATTGAATTCATATATCTATTTAAGGAGAAACTAATTTGAATTTTGTATATATATATATTTATATTATATTATCTTAAATCATATGTAAATCATAAATTATATTTATATTTAATTTAATCTAATTTAATTTATGTATATTTAATTATAAATTAAATGTAAATTGTATTATATTATATAATTATATTATCATAATTATATTATATATATAATTATATTATATTTATATTTTATATATTATATATATAATTATATTATATATATGATTATATTATAATTATAAAATTATATTATATGATTTACATTTGGAAAAATAAAAGTATATTTTCCAAATGCTATTTTACTTCCAAATGCTATTGAGAGCTTAATATATTTAACATAAAGAGAATTTTATTTACTCACCAAGTGTTTGAGACAAAGAGATAATTTCTCTCTTTCAACAGTTTTTACACATTTTCAAAATAAACTACAGTGTGCTATGAAATAATTGAGAAAAATGTTGGGGAGATCTTGGTATTAAATTTAAGCTTAATAAAATCAAAATAATACTAGAAAGTCTTAAATCCAAATAACAGAGACTATTCACAAAGACAAAGTATAGTAATGGATTTTCTTTCTATATCCTGTAAAGATATTCATGCATATGTGTATATGTGGGTGAGTACATGTGGATGAAATTTCTAGCAATGAAAAGGATTCATATTCCCTGGAAAGAATAGGTAATATTAAAATAAATTACTTCTTTATATTACAGATAATCCCACCCCCTGACACCTGAAAAACATGTGAAAAACAGTTTGCTATCATATACTTTCTTCATGCATATATGTATAGATATAGACATTATACATTTGCTGTTATTAAACATATTTTTTCAAATTCACATGATTTTAAAAGTTCCAAAAGCAAAATATGTTATATTTTGTCATAACACATAATTGTAAATTAGTTTACACATCCCTAGTCTTCCTTGTTATCTTTATAATTAAACTAGAACTACTAGAAATATTTATGAAATGTGTAGTGTGAGCTGATCTTAGTTACAAAATACGTTAGAAGTCAGTTTTACATGAAGTTGAACAATGATCTTAGCATGATACCAGTTTTTGCCTCAACATCTATTTCTCCCTAACAAACTGTGACATACATATGTACATACCTACATACATAAATCTATGAATCCCAGTATTAGCTATGTAGTTTTGTTAAGGAAGAAAAAAGAAGATTCAGACTTTATTTAAATACTACATTCAGGTGTCTGATTCATCATTAATATATAAATTCAAGTGTGGTAGGAGAAATAAATAAATTGCAGTAATAGGTAGAGGATTTTATGGAGTGGGTTGGAGAAAGCTAAAGCATATGCCAGTCTTGGAATTTCCAAGAAAAGTTCCTGGAATTAATGATGAATCATGAACTATGACTAGAAGTTATGTAAATGGAAAAATATATTTCAAAGAAAGTAAATATCATTGGTAAAAGTATAGAAGAGAAAATACTAGTATTCTAATGCAAATTACATTCAAATAGTGTTTGAATGTAAATGTAAATTATATCTAGACTGACCATTGATGCAATTAGAAAGGTTGTAAGAGTTATGTCATGAGAACTGTAAAAGAGTTCTTTTCAGCAGAATTGTATGCATAGGTATAGTATAGTTAGGTGTTTCCATTGAGAAGATTAATAGAGGAAAATTAGACTGCATTAAAGGCACAGGAAACAAGAAACATTGCAATAATTCTGGAAACAGATGAGTCAGATTAAGAAATATGATAGGAGGGTAAGAAAAAAGAGAGAGGTTTTATATATATATATATATATATATATATAAACTCTCTCTTTTAGATATATATAAAACCTCTCTTTTATATTTATATATATATATATATATATATATATATATATATATATATATATATATATATATATATATATATATATCATGATCTATGAGGTATGTAGTCTTAGTAGGATGTCCTGATTAATTTCATACAAGAATGCAGTGAAGAAAAGGGAAAGATATTAAGTTTCTGGATGGGGATAAAAGTAGGTGGTAGTATTATGCACATAACATAAGAACAGAAAAGGAGGAACAAATTTTGAAGTAAAGCTATGCTGTGTTTGGTTAACTATTGGTCACCAGGTAGAGAGACTCAGTAAAGACTTGGGCATGTTGTTTAGAATTGAGCAGAGAAATGTGTTGGAGAAGATGGGAAAAAATGGTCATCAGTGGACAATAAAGTAAAAGATTTGGGTATTGTTAGAAAAAAATAGTAAAAGAGTGACCATTAAAGACAAAGAAGTAAGTAACTCTAGAGAATAACAAAATTATAAGATGAAGGGAAAGACATACTTGGCAACAAAGATCCTGCACAAAAACAAGAAAGGAAGGTCCAAAAATAAGAAGAGCAAAGTAAGATAGAAGTTAACAGTTAGGAATGTCTATAGTTATTAAGAACAATAAAGAAAAGTCTTTATTGTATTGTTGAATAAGTGATCCAAGTAAATTGAAAAGCATTTGAATGGAGTGCAAAGAGAACAAGGGAGACAACAGTTACTGGAGAGAATGCAAGTTAAGAGGTGGAAAATACCAATAAAGATATGAAGACTTTAAAAAACAAAAAAGTACAGTTATGTCTCTCCAAATGTAGTTTAAAATAAAAATAATTCTAGAGTTTAGAATAAGTTTTCACAGTATGGATTATTTTAATGCTTTTTTTTTGAGATACATGAGAAATATTTTTGTTATTGTTCCTTTTGATAAGTTTTGCTAATTATGTTAGTCTAACTACACTCAAAACCATTATTTAAATAAAGAAAAAGAAAAGAAAGTATGAAATGGAAATCAATAAATTGAAATAATGCAAGTCTTAATCAAAATAATCTGATAGGAGGAACTGTGCCTACAAGCATCATAAAATATAGGCCAAGAGGATTTTCGAAAGCACAGCCTGAGTGGTGGTAGCAGATCATTGGGTAATGTTCCAACTGGATATTTTTACAGTTCAAGGCTGAGGATGAGGAAATTTCAGGTACCTACTGGGATGAGAGGAAATTAATCAGTGTGGTCATTTATTTCTATTGATCACTGAGGACAAGGAGTTCAGCAGATTACATGAGGTGAAGAATATAAGTTCACAGGAAATGAGAGATGTAGAGGGCTTTCAACTAGAATTCAGGAATATCTTAACATCACTGTTTCCTTGTAAAGTGCTCTAGATTTGCACATAGTTCTCCAATCTCATTAAGCATTCCCAAAACCTATTACTTTGTAAATGCATTTAAAAATGTACCAGCAAAAACATGAAAATGATCCAAATAGCTTGTTCTATTATTACATTATTATTAAAGGTTTCATTTTGCTTTACGTTATTGTCATATTTTTCTAGTAAACCTCATATTTTCCCTTAGTAACCATGGGAAACCATCTTTAGCCTCTTCCTAATGTTTTCCTTTGCATCTGATCTTATCCAAAAGGCTGAGAAGTGATAATGTGTTTCTCTTAGAGCAAAGCATATTAACAAATAGGAGGAGAGTGTTGTGTCATTTATTTTTATCTTTGAAAGAATATTTAATATTTTAATGGTCTTTTTGAAAGATGCAGTATTAAAGTATCCATTACTATAAAAAATTACAGAATATCTTAAAATCATTTAGGGAAATGTTTTCACAAATATTGCTTACAAATAAATGCTATTAATTACTTAAGGGGTTTTATTTGTTTGTTTAAATTAAAGCTCCTTGTGGAGGCAATTTAACTGGATCTTCAGGTTTTATTCTTTCGCCAAACTTCCCTCATCCATATCCCCATAGCAGAGATTGTGACTGGACTATCACTGTTAACACAGACTATGTTATATCCTTGGCATTTATCAGGTAAGTAATTGATTTTCACACTCTAAAGTTCCTTTTAGTCCTTTTTTTGTTTGTTTGTTTTACCAATTACTAGGCAAAATTATACATACACATATAAAAAATGACCTATTTCTATACATGTCAGTTGCTTTTGTAATTCAGTGCTAATATTTTGCAATTAACAGTTTACAAAACCTGATACAGTAACACTGACACTAGTGAGTGAGCATCTTCAGCAGACTCCAGCTTAGAGGAAACATGTTAAAGGTCAAAAGGCTTAGTGACACTCATGAAATGTAATCTTTTTGTAACCTTTCTCTCCCTCGTATTTGCCATCACTGTTTCAAAGAAATTAAATTTTCCTAAACCTCATGAACAGAGAATCAGTACTTTAAGTACTTTTTAGCCAATCTGTGCACTCCAAAAGCTTTCTTGTAGCATCTAAGCATCTAAATACCCCACCTTGGGCTTCGGATACCTGTCTTCTCTAGTAATCTTACTGAATGAAGCTGCTGAAAAATCTATTTATCAACAGAAATTAACTTATGGTACAACTTTTCATGGAACTGTACCAAAATTTGCATTTGCATTTTAGCACTGTCAATTGCAGGTTTTGCTTAGTAATGAAGTGGTAGAGGATGTGACTTTCTGTGGGAAGAAGATGGATGAGTTTTTTTTTTTTTCCCCTCTGCCATCTGTGGTTCGCTGACTTTTACAAGTTGAATGAGCCTGTTTCCCCACATAGAGATAATGGCTCTTATCATAAATCATGGCCTGACTCTTTCCATTAAGATTTCAATGAAAGTGTCAGATACCAGCCACTCAAATCATTATTTACATAAATGTTCCTAATCTCCAATTCCCAAGACTGCTGTACCTTCCCTCTTGTAATATAACCCTACTTTCGCCAGTCAAGTAAATCTGCCCAGTACTTACATACATAGTTTTCTAACATATTGAAATTGGTTTTACAATAAACAATGATGAAAAGACAATTTGTGCTCATGAAATCTTGAATAAAATAGAATTATATTCATTTTTATTGCTATAATTTGTAGTGATACATTAGTAATTGTAATAGCAAAGCAACAGTGATTATATTATTAATTATATACTATGGACTAGATTTACAATAACATCCTGAGGTATGATTCCCATTTTCATAACTGAGAAATGTTTACAACTAGCAATGTATAGGATACAGGGTTTGATTTATTTACTAATCTATTCTTTTTAATAACTGGGTAACAGAAAGCTATATTACATGAAGCGCATGACTTAAATTTGATGTTCAGCTATGTCATTTATTTTGTGACTTTATTCAGATGACTGATGTTTTCGGACCTCATATACTCACTGGAAAAATAAAAATAATAATCCTCACTATAGCACAGGATTATTCACAACACCAAGTAATATCTATAAGATATTACTTAAGAATGACTTGTAATGACTTAAGATATTACATAAGAATGACTTGCAAAATAGTATATAATGTAAATTAGAATCACTGTCTTTCCAGTTTTTTAGAATACTATTCCTTGCTGGTAAGATTCTAAAATTAACTGGAAAAGATTTTTCTTTTATTTTTGTGTTTAAAATGTTTCACAAAGCAGTATTTTAAACAATAAGTTCAAGGTGGAAATTGAAAATAATGTGCTAAATCTATTGTTAAATGGATGTCAGGCCCTTTATAGATAGCACACACCATGCATCCTGTATAAAGCACTTTTCTGGTAATTATCTCAGAATAAAACAAGACAATTGCAGTTCTCATCAAGTTAAACAAGAAAGATGTGAAGACCAGCAAGGTTGATTTTATCCTAGAACAATGTCATTAATGAAATAGGGCCTGGTTCTCCAATTTCTAAGATGTTGTAGCAACAGTTACCAAATTTCAGGCTCCATATCACCAAGAGATTTCAAAAATCATTAATTGAATTAGACTTTTGAAGCAACTGAATAAATTAAAACTAATTATAACAATATGATGATTCCCCAGTTTCTCACATTACAAGGATTCCATTATATGGAAATATTGGGAACCACAACATTGTTCCAAACTTTTTTCACAGTTACTAATACACAAGCAAACTAAAGCAGCTGGATCCTCCCTGCTTGTGCATGCACACATAAAGGCTTAGGACCTTCCAAATCTATAGATATGGAAAGATCTTTCATTTAATAAATCTTGTTTCAGGGCAGTCAAAGATGATAAAAATAGCTTCTCTGTTGATTGATGTTTAGCAATGACAGATTTCACTGCTCTTATTTTGTATTTTGAACTTGTTAGATGCTCATAATGCTCCAAGTGAGAACATCCTTTTCTCTGCCACAGTAAAAGTTAGGCAATACAAGTGCAAATTGATTGCATAACTGTTTTCTAAATAGATGAGGTCTGTAATCAATTAATGCTGCAACTCTCATACTTTTGAAGGTGGTTAATATGAGCTTATTGTGAACATATTATATTAGATTAAAGCATTGCTTTGGGTGTTTCACATAATAAAATTCATACATTATTTAATTTGATTTATCTTACATTAACTTCTAAGACTATTTACTCTCAAGAAAAAGGATACCTTTTCTGTGAATCTGATAGGTGCAATTGAATTTTAAAGTAACAGAAATGCTTATAAATGTTAAAGTTTAAGGTAAATGTCATAATTGACAAAGTTTCCATTTTCATGATGTGAAATAGTTGTATAAATTTACTTTAAAAAAGTTCTCTACATTGTGCTTATTACTCCATATTACAAAGTCACTTGTTTAAGGATATGCAGCTAACGTAGACAGAAAAAAGGTTTGAACTCTGATCCAAACCCAGTACCTTATCATCAAGCAACCTGTCATTTCTGTCCCCTATATTTTTATAAACTTAGAAATCTTTGAAATTATCAAATGTATTTCCTCCTTTCGCTGCTAATTTATTATTAATAGTGTGTTAATGCCAGGTAGATTTTCAAATACTCATTTTGCTGTTTTTTTTTAAGTTATTGGCTAAAATAACATAGATTATATGAATATTATGGTTAATACCTTAGTAATAATCATTCATCTTCTTTTTCTCACTTTTTTTTAGTTTTAGCATAGAACCAAACTATGACTTCCTCTATATATATGATGGAGCAGACAGTAATAGCCCTTTGATTGGAAGTTTTCAAGACAGCAAGTTACCAGAAAGAATAGAAAGCAGTTCAAATACCATGCATTTGGCTTTTCGGAGTGATGGATCTGTTAGTTACACTGGATTTCATTTAGAATATAAAGGTAAATGTGGACATTCAATTCTAGTATCATGATTTAAATCGAGAACTTTATAAAAGAATAATTCTGTGTTGACCCTTATCAGGAATTAGTTATTTGTGCATTTCTTAGTGCAGACTATCTACAATTCATCTCATAAAAAAAGATCTCAATATAAACTTTTCCTATCAGTGAAAAGGAAATTAGCATTTCCCTAATTACTACCAAAGGAAATGTATCAGGAAAACAAATTAGCAATTAGTATACTCCAAGAATTGGCTGACATCACAAAATATTTTACAAAAAATAAAAGCTCATTTTTGTAAGATGAAGATTCACTAAATATTTTATTGACTCATATGATTCTGAAAAATAAGGAGAAATATATAGTAATAATTGTAATTGTCTGCATCTGTTAGCTTTAAGCCTTAAGCATACCATAATTTACTTTGTAATTTAACATATTAATTAAAGTAAGGCATTTTCTTATACAGTGGTTTATTATATTTAAGTGTTAACTTGAACTATTCTTGATCAGTCATTTAATTTCAATTACAGCAGTATTTTCTAAAACAATAGAAATACAAAGGTGGTTTATATTCGTTTTCAAAAGCATCCCAGAAAATTTGGCCCTATGTAAACTTTGTCTTCCAACATGAAGACCCCCTCAGGACTGATTAATATTGCATGAAAGGACTCACTACATTATATAAATTGCCAGAACCTATAGTTCATACTTAGGGAATTCCCATTAACAGGTTATGCCCACCCATCCAACACATGTTCACTGTGCTGGAAATAGCAGTGAAGTATTTATATAGTTCCTCATCTCTCAAAAACAAAAAATGTATATTTCATTAATTTTGACTATCCACAGAATTATTTATTATTATGGTCCCTTCTTGAGTATATATACACCTATGTATAGAAATAAAATTTGGGGTAAAATCTTCTTAACAAATGGTATTTATGTTTCTTATTATTCCACAAAAATGTGTTTATGTATTGATTCTTAAGTATGAATTGAATAAATACCAGTTATAGCTATGTCTGATTCAAAGTATGATTAAAAACTTCTTAATGCTATGAATATTATGTTCTTATCATCTGTATGTCTTCATGAATAAAATAGAAAGATCACAGTAAAGCTTTAGTTTTTCCAACTGAGTCTTCCTCAGGGTACATTTTGACTCTTAATTTCAAGCACTTTCATTACAAAAAGCATTTAAAATACTTTAATTCCCTGTAGAAACATTCTTAAAGATAGATGTTTTGTAATACTGGGAAAAAAGAAAAAGATCTAAGATGTAAGCTTTATTGCTTATGCTCACTTATGTATTCTAGCAGACATTTTCTAATGTACTTTACTAGGAGAATATAAGGCAAGGGACTTTTACCTGCTATTTCAATAGGCAAATCTCTTAGGTAAACTACTGTTTAATCAAATACAATGCATTGTTTTCATACGCACATACACACATGCAATCACCTTGTCTGCCTCATAGTTTGTTGTTGGTTATCATAAACTAAAATAAACAGTCCATCTATGACCTTGACCTTTGATAAGGATCCTTTAGGTGCTTTCTGAATTCTCAGAGGCAATTGCTATGACACAAATGAAAGTAAAGGGCAGTATTATTCAAACTCTTTACCGAAGATTTAATGTAGAATGTAAATGCAATAGGGATGAGTGAATTCCCTAAAAATGAGACTAGGAATATACAATTTTTTCAGAGAAAATATTTTAAGTTTGTCAACCATATTTCTCTGTCCTTAAAAAACAGCGTGTTTGCCTTATAGATACACTGATATGTCATTGAAACTTTTGAGAAAGCTTGAAGGAAATAAAAGACAAACTTTCAAAAGATGGGTGTTAGGTGATTAGATTTGTCAAAAGGACTAATCCTTTTGATTAGTAATTTCAGTTTTTCCTTTTCCCTCAGGAGACTTAGCTCAATTTCAGCAAGACCAGCCCTAAATGCTAGTCTGCTGCTCTGACTAAACATTACACTGTGATTTCATGCTTATTTAAGGAAAGATGCAATGTGGGTTTTTTGTTTGCAAAACTAAACAAATCAACCTCTGCAACACTAAAGCCCTATTCTTAGTAACCAAATTTAGTACTTGCCCTACTGGTTCTTTACTATAAACAGAGTTATATTAATACTTTACTTGGGGAGATATATATATATATGTATATATATATATATATATATATATATATATATATATATATATATATATAGCTTCTTGGTTTTAATTGGAGCTCAAAGTGAAGTCTTAATGTAGGGCACAAATTCGTGTGTGTGTGTGTGTGTGTGTGTGTGTGTGTGTGTGGGCAATGCACACACACATCACCTATGTAGGCATGTACCCATGTGTCCAGGGGAAAATCAAGTTATTTAGATTTGAATTAAAAGTCAGGAATTAGGTTTCACATTCATGCACTACAGGACACTTTGCCCCCTTCGTGCCTCTCAATCTCTCTTCACCTAGTCACTTCACAGTGCTCAGTGTATATGTCTCTTCTTCAGAAGTTTTGGGAATGCCTCCTCTTATGTAACACTCACTATAATTCATAATTATAAGTATTTTTATTACAATTCTTAAGAGATTGTAAATACTATGAGGATCAGAAATGATGTTGAGAAAACATATACCACTTATTTTTAACTTTGTTTGAACTAGTAAGTGATGGTGCTGGGATTCAAGTGGATATTTATCCAACCTTAAACCCGTGTCTTAGTGAGTGATTCTCAAATCAGTCTGCTTCCTAGTCATCTAAAGGGTATGTTGCAGCACAGATGGTAGGTTTCAACCACAAGATTCTGATTCAGTCCATGAATCCTCAGAATTTGCATTTTGAGCAAGTTCCCTTGTTAATTTTGAGGCTGTTGGTTCAAAGATTTGCTGCTTAAATTAAAATGATCTCTATCCTTTAAGTAATGATAATAGACTTCTGAAACTCACTAGAACTTGATTAACCCTTGGTTCCCCAGTCATAAATGACGCTTATTGGAAGAGCCTATCTGACTCACTTGGGAAAACTGATCCCACAAAATAATTCAGTTCCTATAACAATAAGACATCAAGATATTGTAGACTTAGAATCCAATGATTTAGTGAGCCATGTTTAGAGAGACATGCACCTCCTAACATCCCATTAATAAGGTAAATTCTAATGAATGAAAATCACCACACTTGTTAATCTGAACTCACTGTGATGGTCTTTACATTGCACATTTCTTAATAGAATGCCTTTAGTATTATGATATTTAGTTTTATAATATTATGATTATGCTTCTTTAATGTGATAGCAATTTAAAAATGTAAGTTAACAGATCTGTTAATACAGAGTGTTCAAGAGATTCTGGCTCCAAGTGAATGAGATAATCTCTCTATTTTTCGCATATTTTTAAAATGTTATTTCAATCCGTTTGGTTCACTGAGTATACAAGAAAAGGTTCACTTGTAAGAAATGTGTCCTCTACTGGTGCTAAGAAAGTTTTTAACTTTGACATAGACTCTTGTGAAAAGACCATGGTTCTGATACTATAAAAATTTTGTGTCTATTTTATGAAAGGAAGACTTCTAGTAAAAATGCAAGGAAAAACTAAGGTAAATATGTTAAATAATTATTTCAGAAAATAGGACTTTTACCTCCATTTGAAATAAAAGGATATTTTAAAGTAATTAATTTGTATATCAACACTGTTTTACAGCAAAACTCCGAGAGTCCTGCTTTGATCCAGGAAATATAATGAATGGCACCAGACTTGGACTAGATTATAAATTAGGTTCAACAGTTACCTATTACTGTGATGCGGGTTATGTTCTTCAAGGTTATTCAACACTCACCTGTATCATGGGAGATGATGGAAGACCTGGGTGGAATAGAGCCTTACCAAGTTGTCATGGTAAGAAACAGTTTTTATTACTAGAAAAATTCAAGAAATGCTTAAAATCAGCTATTTAATGTTATCTATAATGTAGTACAGGTCACAAAAAGATTTTTATCCAGAACTCTAAAAACTGAGTTTATTAAATGACAGGTTTTGCAAAAGTTCTTATATTCCTAAGTGTCTCTAAGGCACCATGCAAGGAGTGCAGGTGAGCTCTCTACAAACAGAGATAGAACCTGCCTGGTCATCTGTATGCTTAAAGACCTGGAAGTGTACCTGAACCACTAAGTATTCATTGATCTTGGACTGAGTAAACAATGGACAGACACACTGAAACTGGCATCTCAACATGAATAGATAAGCGCAAATGTTTAAATCTTATTCAGACTTGTTGATAAACCTCTATTTGAAATAGGGTTATAGGAAAATATACATTGCTCCTAGGAATTAGGATATTTAAGTTAGAACTAAATCACACCTACTTAAGCAATGCCAGCAGGACAAGGATGACTCAAAAGGACAGAAGGATGGAAAAGACATAAAAAGTAATTTTAGTAACATAATGTCAGATATTAAAGTAGCCAAATATGTGACAACTGAGTTACAGCAAGACCAGTAGTATATGGATTCAGTATGAAGAAGAAATGATGATAATCTTAGCCAGTAAAAACTCCAGTCCTAGAAAAAATATGTTCAAGAAAAACACTAATATACTGAGATAAAGCAATTACTGAGAAGCCCCTGGAAAAGATAACTACTTTCTCTTTGGGATGTGTAATTCACTGAGCACTTCTTTTGGAATGGTTTTGAAGAGATGACCCAGTTGACAACAAGAGGAAATAGTGATAATTCTCAGTTTTTAAGAAAAGCAGATTTTGAAGATGATAGTTTGAAATGTCATGAATGCATATCTCTGAATAAATAAGTGAAGGTTTTTACAAGACAGGACTCACTTGCCACTTCTTGAATTTGGTGACCCATGGTCATTCCTGAAACACGTATCTGAATGTTAACTGGAGGTCCAGGCATAAAGCAGGAATTATTTTCATGAAAATTGAGAAGTCCTAGCATACATTCTTTTTATTATTTTTCCTTTTTTTCAAATTGACATATAGTTTAATTCATGACCATGGAAATTAGTTTATCTAGCTGTAGTAGATGAATATAACAAAATATAACTAGATATTATAACTAAATAAAGTGAGTTTTCTAGAAAATAAATAATACTGAATGTTCCGAAGAAAAAAAATATATTTCTATGTGATCCTATATCTAAGAGGATAGAAATGCTGTTTAAAAGAAGTTAACAGTAAGGATTGAGAAACAATGATATGACTTAAGTAACCAAAGACTCCCTAGTCAGTTAAGTAATCCTAATGTTTTGTACAAAATTAACACAGAGATGATACCATCTGGAGTGGATTTTTCCAAACTAAATGTGACCACCAGTGAGTCATAAAATCAATTCACTGGGTTGTGCCAAGTTGTTTTATAATTGATAAAAATTGAATCTAATCAAATAAAAATGAAAATAAGAGAAAAATCATTAGAATTCAAGGAACACTGTGAGAATAAATATTATTTTTAAAAAATTTTCTAGTTAAATAAATAAAGCAATAAAAAATACAACAAAAATACCCGTGTGTGTGCATATGTGTCAGTGTATGTATGTACAATATAGAGAGTTGTTTGTAATCCATGTATCCATGGAAGAAGGCCCAAAGTCTCTGATTGAATGGTTAAAATTAATAGATTTTGGTGTCTGATGCACATGGTAATTTTTTTCACTTCTGTACTAGAATCATTTGTACCTAATTTCTGACTTACTACAGCCATTTAGCTAGCCCTTGTAGACTTTTTTGTTCCTCATTTAAAAAGGGGGATAATTGAATTTCTTTACTTCAAAATGTATAAGAAATAAAGAAAAAGTAAATGTCTTCCAAATGATCATTCTGCTAATATCAGAGCCATTATTTAATTTTTAAATAGATGCATTCACCTATCAAAATATGAAAGGAATAAAAAAGAAATAATTACTTGGATTTATTTATACCAAAGGAAAAAAATGATATGAATGTTTATAGTAAATTTAAGAGTTTATAGTGTGTAAAAATTTAGAGCTATACAAAACAGAAATCTGTTTATACTTAGAAAAATATAGCATATTAGAAATGAATTTTTTAAAACCTACTCTGTTATCAAGAAAGTAACACAACAGAGTTTAAAAGCTTAAAAGTGTGGTAATATGAGCAGAAACTTTTAGGTAACCAGTTGTTAGGTTTTACTTTGAAATACTTACATTGGAAGTTGGTTTTTAGACAGAGATCCCACATGTCAAATTAAGATCACTTGCTTCTTTTATTTTAAAAGAAGGAAAGTACCAACATTTTGTTTCTCTGCAAAGTCTTAAAATATTACCATATTTTATTTTTTCTTCTAATATTGGCTTTGTCTTACTCCATAAGACCATAAATTCATGAATTACTGGGTTTCATTTATTTTTGAACATGCTACCCATTTTTATACAAACATATCATTAGTAAAATATTTTTTAACCTGAACTGAACCATAAGATTTAACTAAAGTTTGTGTACTTTAAAAGATACTTTTATCATTGTTAGGATTAAATGTGCATTTTAAATCTGAAGAAAATGTTTTTAAGAGCTTATGTTGGACATTAGGAGATTATATTTGTCAGAAGTAGATACAAAATGATAGCATCCTGTAGTAAGTCTTTCTCAGTGATGAGAAACCCTGCAGTTTATATCATGAGAATGTTACATATATTAAATGATAGAAGAGCAGGATATCTGTACCTGAAGTTTTACTTTGTGATAAAAAAATATTTGGAAAATAATTTTCCCTTATTTTTCATATTTTGAAAAGTGTCTGTCAAAACTCTGAGTTTTTACATTTATCTATAGACATTCTGGATTAAAGTAGAAGCCATATAATCTATTATGGTTAAGAAGTATTAAGCATTCTCTCTCAAGTTTATGTAAAGGTAATAAAATACAGAAGTGACATATCCCATGCCTATTCCTTTAAAACATTGCTTGGTTTATTTCACCTAATGGCAATACATTTGTTTATATAAGCACTTCTCTATTCTGATCTAGGACACCAACCATGTCTTACCTCTTAGTTATCTCCTCATTGTTTCTCTCATTCCCTGTCTCTCCACATTTTTTCTTCTAAACACAAAAATGTGATCTTTAAAGCACATTTACTCAGAATCCACTATTGGCTTCCTTATACCTGAATAAACAACACCAGAGTTCCTGAACCATGAAGGTCAACTTAATCTGACCTTCCTAGTGTTCTCCCTCTCTACTACACTCCTGAGTCTTGCTGGCATCTAGTTTCCTCAAAACACTAAACACAATTTGACTCAAGCCTTCTGTTCTTGCTATCCTTTCTGCCTGGGATGCCTTTTCACAGGCTCACTTACTGCCTGGCACTCTCATTTCCTTCAGGCGTGTGATCATGTGTGTTCTTAGCAGAAAAACATTCCTATTTACCTCCCTCTAGTTTCCTAAACCCCCCAAATAGAATCAACATACATACAATAGAAATAAAGTATCCTGGGTAAAGATATCTATGATGTGTGGAAAGTCCCGGTTATTTTGGGACCCTAGAACATTTAATATTAAACCATCCCATTTGGGAATACTGGCCAAAGGACCAGTGCAGCATTCTTGATCTGTTGTGCACAGTAGTTTCCCACTGGGAGATAATTATAATAAGACCCTAAAAATAAACATCTGTGGACTGGACTGATAAAGAATTACTACCTTGGTAATTTTTTTGTAATAGGAGAATATATCATTTGTTCATTCCTGTTTTTAGACATCTAAAGTACCAGTTATTTGCCTGATCCTGTGCTACCAGGGATAGAACATGAGTTAAATATGGTCCTTGGTTTTAGAGAGTCTGTGAGATACAGATACAATCCATCGTGAGAAATGAAAACAGAGTTCCTTGAACATAGCATATAGGTACAGCTGACATAAATATGTGGGTATTAGGGAAATCATCTTTATGAAAGTGATACATGAGTTGAAATTTAATAGTATAAATAAGAAGCAACCAAGTAAAGCTAAAACATAAGGGAATGATGTACTTCACACCTGGGGTTTAGCATATGTAAACATGTTGTTGCTAGAGTAAACAAGCAATGTTGGTAGAATTTCAAGCAGCTCAATAGGGCAAGTGCTTAGGGAGGAGGACTGATGGGAGATAGTAGCTTACCTGCACTGAGCACAGTTTGAACTTTTGTGCAGATATTATTTTATACCTCATCACAACTGCATGGATTAGGGAATATTAAGAGTCGCATTTTACAAGTGAGGAAACCCAAACAGACAGGGCCTCAACACCTTGCTCAAAATCACAGCTTCCTTGGGGCCTTGCTTTGGAGTCTGCACTCCTAGTCACTATCTTATGTAAGTAGGGTGGGCACTCACATATAGATGACTCTGAGCTGATATTTTCATATATCCAGAGCATAGGAATATCTGCTATATTTCAGATGGATAAATGTTTCATGACTAAATGCCTGGTACCAAGAATAATGTAAGATTTGGAGTTCACTTCTGAATTCTTCTCCAAGCTAAGTATGAGAATTGAAAAAAGGTAAATTCCTAAAAATAACTGATGAAAATGTTCCTCTGAAATGCACTACTACTGCATTTTGTAAGAAATACAACTTTGCATAAAACGCAAGTGTCTTAATAGATAGACCTGATGCTAATTCTGTTCATTTGAATATCTGCACCAGTGCTGTCAATTCCTTTGTTTCGCTATGCTAATGTTAAGCCCTGATTCTGGGGGAAAACAAATCAACCAATTTTGACCTCTAAGTCTGTCCAAAATATGTAAACATAAATATGTTAAAGTTAGAAATCCTATATTTATGTGGGAACCTTCATTTTTCAAATCCCAACTCTATGTAGAGAGTTAAAGGGATTTAAAAGGAGAGTCCTAACCATACCAACTTTAGAGAAAGCTTTAAAACAAATAAAAATGAAAGCTTATTTCATAATTATAGCTTTCCAACTTTTTAGAAAAACTGCTCATTGGTAACACCCTATGACCTACTTTTAATTAAATCACTTGTTTTGAGTGTATGGATAAGTAAATTACTGAATTTTATTTCAGATCTTTTGCTTAAATGGGTTTATTAGTCTTGGGCTAAATTCTTATTTCAAATGTCCTTAAGGTTTACAGTAATTTTTGGAATCTGAAAAAAGTCTAGTATCCCATTCTATAGCAATTACATCAGAGATCATGTAGCCTAATATTCTGAGCTGTTTAGTCTTTAATATGTTTTAAATATGTGATATAATTAAAGCATATAGATGAAAGGTTCATGAAACAAAGGCTCGTGCTAAGTTATGTCTGCGTCTAATCAAATATCTGCCTTTTGTCAGCTACATAAATTTCTTGTTCACAAATGTAATATATCCATTATGTGTCAAAAACATGTTCTGCAAGAAGTGTAATGTATTATGTACTGAAAAAAAGCCAAGAGAGTATCAGTGTAAAACCAAAGCATGTTTTATTCTCATATTTAAGGGAAATGGGAAGAGTAGCTGATGTTATTGAGCACCTGCTATTTTTCAGGCCCTCATAGGCACATTATCACTCCAGTTGGCCTCCTACATGCCAGTCTAGAGAATCATTAACACTGTTATAAACAAATCCCTGCTGCTGTGGGTTCTGGAGAATACTATGAGGAGTCACCCATCTAAGGAAGCAATTTGATTGCAAATCGATGCCTATAATTCAGAGCATATTGACTTTGTGACCATGGCCTTAGAGCTCATATTTAAACCATTTTTATTTTCCATCCCTGTGGAATCTCAATCACTAGCCATATTTCCAGATGGCTAGTTGCAAAACTTGCCATTGTATAAGATGCCTGAATTCTCTACTTTAAGTCTGACTACAATTGTAACTTCAAAATTGTTTGTCATTTTTTTAAGACAGACAAAAATGACTTACACAGGTATTTGAGTTAGTGATTCTGTCCTTACAGATGGAAAAAATAGCATGTCATTGAAAATGGGGACTTCAGAACTAATGTAGAAAATGGAAAGACTTTCCTGAAAAGTGTTTATAAGTAGATTGGGGTGGGGGGGTGAGTGAACTGTTACAGAGGATTTTTTTTCTCTAATCTTACTTTATATCAATGTATTAGATAGTTTAAGTGTTCTTTAAGTTAATATAAATTACCAACACTAAAAATCAATGGTTTGGAGAAAAATAGGAAATAAGCTAAGCAATAAAAAAGGATTTTAGTTTTTACAATCTACCAATAACTCAGTCATGTTTAAGAACTTGTCTTCCCATACAGTTTCCTACAAAATCATAGATTGGCAATTACTAGAAACTTGGGAGTGCAGTAGATACAGAATGACTACTAATAAATACAGACATCATTTGGGGGGAATAAAAAATATTTTAGAATGAGTGTGGTTGGATATATAGTGTTGTGAACATATTAAAATGTCATTCAACTATATGCTTTCAAAAGGTGATATTTCATTTTGTGTAAATTATATATCAATTTTAAAAATGAGATTAAAATTAGTGATGTGTCATAGTTGGGTTCCTAACTAACCCACAAGGCCATGATTAGCATAAATTGTATATAGTAAAATGGAAGTTCTAAGAAATAACAGTTTTTGTTTCTTTTTTCTTTTCTTTTTTTTTTTTTTTTTTTTTTTTTTTTTTTTTTTTTTTTTTTTTTTTTTTTTTTTTTTTTTTTTTTTTTGAGACTAGGTCTCGCTATTTTTGACCGTGGAACCACAGGTTCTCATTGCCCGGGGTACCACAGACTCAAGCAATCCCAAGCCTCAGCTTCCCAGGTAGCTGGGATTACAGGCGTGTGCCACCACACCCAGCTATTTTTTGGAACTAGGTCTCGCTACAGGCCCCAGGCGGGACTGGAACTGCGATGCCTAGCTCTAGCCGCTTCATAGGTGCCTCCGTGGCCGGCCCTAGTTTTGGTTTCCTTTGTCATAGAATGACTCTCCCTTTTCTAAGAAAACATTTTCTGATAAAGAATAAAACTCAAATCTTCAGGGGTCAAAGGGAGTCTGACTACAATTTAAGTATAAGCCTTCAAAGTCAAATGAATAAAGCACTAAAGTGATAGCTATAGAAGCTCATCTCCTACCAAGCTGACAGTGAGTGTAGAGTAAATGAGTCAGACTTTTATCTCCATTAGCTGTTAGGACCAACACCTGTGGTATTGCACCCTCCCCATGATTGTGCATATGCCTGGACCAAATGGGTGTGTACATGTGTGAGTGGGCACACCTGGGCCTCAGAAGAAAGGACAAAAGGGCAGCATCACCCCCAGGGTAAGTGAACTTGAAAGGGGACACAGGAATAGGACATAACAAGAGAATGCTAGAGAGGATGCCCAGAAAAAGAGCAAGAAGATTCCTAGGGAATGAGGGGGCTGGGTAGTTCGCCTGCTTCCAAGCAGTCCCCACCACTCCCAGTCCCACATCCCAGCCCTGCCATGACTCTACCCTACCCTGTCCTGCCTGGTGGTCTGTGGAACTGCTGAAACCAATAAAGAACCTACCCAGACTTGATACAGTGCCATTTGTGATGAAGATGGCAGCTTCCCTAACAGTGAGTTATTAAGATGGTTTACAAGCCACCAATTAACACAAGATGGATATTTTCATTGTTAAAAAGGAGTGTGGAATTATAATACAAGATTCACTGACAAATAATAAAACTTGAGTTGTGTGTGTGTTTGTAGGTGAATAGTTGAAACAAAATAAAGTCATTGCAATATCCTTGGATTTCTAGGTTTTAAAAAATGTGAATATATAAAATATAATACAGGGGGAAATAAATATCAACATAAATTGCTTATTTTATAATTAACTGTAATATCTAAGCAAATACATGAGGTACATATATTTATGTAGGTGACATAAAGAGAAGAATGTAATGAATGTCTGAATAAAAATTATTACTAGCATCAAGGTTTTGAACAAAGACAAGAAAAATAGCATTTCCAGTTTTAAAGGGAAAACTGGGAATAATAGCTGTGCTATGCTCCTTATTAAAGAGAAAGAGACTCTCCATGGGAGAAGCAGCTTTCATATACTGTCTAACCAGAATTTATGATCTGTGACATTCAATCAAGCAACAGTAATTTACTCAAAGTAGCCAGCACTTTTTTAAGGTATAGCAGTTCTTTCAAACTAAAGGAGTCCCAGGCCACTTCTAAGGAATTACTGATTTAATATAGCATATTGCTCTTATGTGACCTGAAAGAAGCCATCACTTTTAAAAGTATCTAACTTGCTTTCTGAGGAAAAATCATATTTTATATATTATGAAGTAGATAATAATTTCCATTGCAAGGAATATTGGATAATAAATTATATATTGCATAAGTAAAAAGACAAATTTGAAATTGGAAGTTGCTTACGGCTATGTTGCATATATTATAATGTCTCTCAGGATATATGGACATTCCAGCAGCATCTCTTCCATGTAAGTGATTTAGTTTTCTTCTATTTCACCCAGTGAAAAGGCATTTCATATTCTTCATTCTCCTTCATCCTCCTTGTCCACCACACAGATATTATCCAACCATAGTTTGGATGACTTTTTCTGAATGCAGTTTTTTAAATGCATTAAAACCAAGTTGCAATTTTATTCTCTGATTCCCTTGGAAATAATCACATCTGTCTACTGTATCACTGCTTCACAGTTAGGGGTAAGACAAGCGTAATACAAGTATAGTTACAATGTGGGACCCTTTTACTTATACAAATCAAACCATGTAAATTCAGACAAATGAGGATTTAAAAAGACAAAAAGAAAAGAAAAATAATATGAAATTAAGTAAAAAGTAAGCATTGAAAATATGCTTCAGAAGATAAAATATTAGTATGAATTTACTACTGTGAAATGATAGACAAAAATTTACTATTTCCTCAGGTGACTCGTGCAGTAATCCTATCATTGTGTATGTCTTAATGTTTAAAAATACATATCTACCACATTGTATTGCCTCCAAACATAAAGCAACTGCGATTCCTGGTAATCAGAAAAGTAGCAACAATTTCAATCACAAATAAATAGGGTTATAAGGCATTGTAAGAAGATATGTCTCAATTCTATTTTAGGTTTAAGTGATTTTCTGTGTCATATTCATGCAAAAGCAATACTTGTGCTGTGTTGTAGAACACCTTTTAACAGTAGCCTCATCTTGTAAAAAATAGTTCACTTAATTATCCAATAGACCTTAATTGAAAATCTTCTGTGTATCAAAATTGTCCTAGAAAGAGAAGAGAAACATAAGATTTTTGTGTTGGTAAAATCATTGTCAGTGTAGGAACCTGGGGGTGAGTAGAACTGAAAGTTTTTTTGGAAGAGCTCACCTGGAATTGTTGGGAATCTGAATTGTGACAGTGACTGTGGTACAGAGGAGACTGAACTCCAAGGCTCAGTGAGATAATGTCAAGGGTAACAGCACTTTATAATAAGCTAAGTCTGACATTTTAAATCTTTGAAATAATTTGGCCCTGTGTGTATATATAAATTACAGTTCAGTGCTATAAAATCATAGTTATAGTCAATAATATATTAGAGTTATTGCCAAAACTATTGCCCACTTTGGAATATCCATATGACTTATATCAAAGTATGTTCTGGACAACTTTGATCTTATGAGATTTTGCAATCTCACAACTTCCATGATCAAATAAGTTTGTAAGAAAGGATGTGACATATCCCAAACCTTGCTGAAGTCTAAATGAAGTTCCTTAGTAAAGCATGTGCTTTCTTTTACCTGTATCTGTTCTATATGTTTAGAGTGATTTCTCCTAAAAGTATAGAACAGATACAGGTAATAACCCCCCCACAGATCTTTAAGTTCTTTATCGGCCTCTTTTGTGGTAAAATTGCTTGACGTTGCAGGTAATAGTCTTCATCTTGGAAATACCGCCTCTGCTGCCTTCTCTTTTAGCTCTGCTTCAAGTCTCAGGTGTGCACACTTACACATGTGTAATCCCATGCTCTTTGGACCCAGGTTCCCACAATTTTAAGAGTGCATGCCCCACGCCCACTCTCCCAGGTGCTTTCTGCATTAACACAGAAGTTAGTGGCTATAAAAGGTCTGCTTAACTCATTTATTCTACAGTTGCCCTTTTATGTACTAGCCTGTAAGATGAAATTAAAACAGGAAGAGGGGTAACTAAAAGCTTCTAAGAATCAATGTTAGGAGAACCAGTAAACCTAACCTAATTTCATTACTCTGCTACTTAAATTTTTATAAACAAAACAGTTTATGATAGCGTTGTATTTCAAAATACAATTTTCCCTTGTTTATATTAATAACACACTGCATGCAAAATTGTCAGTCACTACAGTACTCATTATTATTACCTATAAATTAGACCCTGTGGTAAGCACAGGACAAAGGAAATGCAAAATTATTACTATCATTGCAAATAACAGGACATAACATTATACTAACTACTGTCAGGCCATTTGATTATGCTGCTGCAACCTTGTATGTATTCACCAGTTATTTTTAAAAGATCATATTTTTATATTTATAAATGATGTTTTCCAAAAAATCTGTCTTGAATGTCCATTATGTAAAATAAAATATACAAAACAAATTAAGGTTGTCAGATGCATATTAATGTGGAATGACAGAATGTTCATGACTAAGTCACGAAGCTGAACTTGAGTTAGAAACTCATTTATATTCATCCTTTCCAAATATAAAAATAAGGGCTTTTGTCACATACACTGAAATTATTGTAATTTTGAAGCACCTTAAAATCAGGAAGAAAGTTAACTTAAAACATACGGCTCATTCTTGAATGATTCTCTCATCAGTAGTATTATCAGTTGAGTAAAGTTATTCAGTGCTGAAATAAAAATACACCTGACTACTTCATCTCAAACAATAATGATTGATGAGAGCAATGCATCTTTGGTTATTATAATCACTGTCAATTTGTTGTTGTGGGGAGTTCTAATTTTAGTGTTTCTAATTGTAACCATTATCATTTTATAGAAAATTAAAAGATAAAAAGGCCACCCTACTCAATAAGTTACTGTTTGAAGTGTGTGTGAAATATATTGCTTCTTTTTCAAATTTTGTCCAGAAATATATCAAAGATTTGACTTTTTCAAACTTTAATGAGTCTTCTTGAACCATCTACTTCCCCCACCCCACTGAGTCAATTCTCTTTAAAAGGAAAATCAGGCATGTACTCTAGTAATATATTTTCAACAGAAAATCTTAACCTATGCATTACTAGTCCCCTTCAACCCTTTTCTTAGAGTGTCAGCACGGCCTTCTAAAGTTAACCACTCTGCTCTTGTTCTTGATCTTAGCTTTCACAAGCTTCTAGGTCAGTACTCCTGACAGTTCCTTTTCAATGACTCGCTTTTCCATCTTAATCAAAACACAGCAACAAAAATTCTTTGGGCTTTGTATCTTCCAGCAACTACTTCCTACATTCCCCTATCCTGTCGTTCAAGGAGGGACATTTTTTTTAAAGGTCCATGAACTGGATTCAACTTGTTGACCATAATTTATGGAAACCTACTCTGGTTGAATGTGCTGTATTAATAATACCAAAACTGCTTTTTATTATTTGAGGAAAATCCTCCCTGCACAAATTCAGAGGCAGGAGATGGGCTGAGGGAAATCAAACTTCAGTTTCCCTATAGATAAAAGCTCAGAAACAGTGACAATAGGGATCCTCTGAACAGACACTGCCACTGCTCAACACACTCATTCTGCAATACCTCCCAGTGTAGAGGAGTCAGCCAGTGTACTCTGTAAGTAGGAAGGTCTCCCAACAGGAAGTAGAGTAGAAATTTCTGCCAGTCTCATCATTCTACCTCTACAGGGCAAATGGCAGGACCAGCAGTCCTACTTAGAAAAACACCGGTAGAAGAAACATCCACTCCCTGACACTCCAGATTGCCAAATCCACTCAGGCTCCTTTTTCATTTATTCCCATTCTGCACTTCTGAAAAATTTCTTTCAGTTAAAACTTTCTTTGCCCTTGACTCCCTAGAGACATATTCCCTCAGGCATCCTCTAGCCAATTCTCAAACTTGGCACCCCTCAAAACTCCTTTTGGCCACTTTTTCTCATTCCACATATTTTCATTCACTTAAAGATTATCAACTGACATCTTTATGCTCTCAATAGCTAAATCTCCATCAATAGTCAATGTTGTTCTTTGAGTTCCAGAACTGTGAATCCCAGTCCACCCCTCCATCTTATGAATAACAACCATCATTTACCACATCCCCATAAACACTGACTTCACCCTCATCTGTTTTAGGAACATTTGTAGCTGTGGTATTAAAAATCTAACTCTATGCACCACCTGCAAGCTGCTTTGACTTAACTATAAATCATATAAACAGATAAAGGTGAGAAACATTTTTTTTAACATGAATATATATTTGTATGGCCATCCATGTCCCAGAAATACTGCAACATGAGGGTTTACTTTGAATAGAGTTACAAAGCCTGGCAGTGGGTATTTTTTCACTTAAATATATGATTTCTTATCATTACAAATAATATTATCTTTACCCCTTTATCATAAATCACTACCTTAATCATAAATTAAATCAGAGCCACCATTGTTACCACTCTAGAGATAGTACCATTATAACATGAAACTTTGTTTCAGCAAAACTAATAGAAATTCTTTTAAAAAAGGAAAAAAATATATATATGGAAAGTTTTATTTTCAAAGTATCTGACAGTGGGAGATCTTCATAAAAATGTTATAAATAATAGGCTTTAAAATCCAATGGCTGTATTTCTATATCAGAAAAATGTTTATAATATGGTTTTTTGAAATTTCTTCTAAAAGAATATATTTCACCATTTTTTCCTAGCACCCTGTGGAAGTCGTTCAACGGGTTCAGAAGGCACTGTTCTATCACCAACCTATCCAAAAAATTACAGTGTGGGACATAATTGTGTTTATTCAATAGCAGTTCCCAAGGAGTTTGGTAAGTAAGAATCATTGCATCGTGTAGCATTTTGTTCCAGAAATGCTTTATTTTTCACTCCATGTTATTGAAAATATTAGTTATTTTTACAAACATATTTCTTATACTTAAAGTTCTTTATTCTGCGGCTGTTTTTAGATGGAAATTTTGTAATAAAATTTTGAGTTCATTTTACTCAATCTGAATTTGTAGTCAAGTACACAGGTGAACAACAATATAAAAATGAAAACAGGATTGTTTTTAATTTTTAAAAATAAGTACATTCAGTAACCTTGCAAGTGCCTTTATATCAGAATTACATAAAATGGGAAATTACCAGAGCATAAAGCAAAGTCTGTTTTCCAAAATACGCATAAAGTCAAATATAGAACTGTTATAATAATGACAAAAGTATGTACAAAACAATCATTTCAGTCTTATACTTTATTAATGTATTTCCAGAAAGAAGAAGTTTTGGTTTGAAGCATCTAGTTTCTGGCATAACAATGAATATGAAAAGACAGCAAAGGACATTTCAGCTCATCTTGTCAACCTGACAATCTGTTCTCCATTGGCACAGAAAAGACAATGTGTCCTTTGCTGTCTTCACATTTCTCTGATCACAAATCTTAGAAATCAGTGGCTTCAAAAGGTTTTGGATCTGAGATCTAACTGGATCTAACCCAAGTTGAGCTTTGTTTATGGATGAATAGGTAAAGGACATTCAGTGAGTAATAAAGTATGAGGAAGAGGTTAAAAGTTCATATTTCTAAATTTAAATGTATAACATGTTGTACAGTAAAGGATTTGCTATAGCTATAATAAATATCTTGGCATATAAAACCAAGTATTTTAGCAGAAGTCCCTGGATTTTATCAATATGAAGATTTTTGGATAACATCTTGACTTAATATTTCTGCTGACATATAAATAAGCTGATGTTTCCAGTCCAATTTCTCATAATATCTGTATGTCCTCTTTTTCTCTCTCCTCTGAAATAAGTCCAAGAACCACAACTTGAGAGAACATTGTCATAAGAAGTGAAATACTAAGCCTTTTATTTTAGCATTGAAATCGAGTAATATTGCTAGTAATACCAAGATTCTGTTTGTGTAAACTATAAAGTATTTCTTCTTCCTAGTGTATTTAGTTAAATTGGAGATGAGCTCTTTGATTTTGACAGTTATGAAAGAAAAACATCATTCACTTAATTTTATTATTTTTTTCTTTTGTGCCAAAGAAATTTCCTCCATTCATAGAGAGATTTATAGTCTAGCTGCCAAGAAATATTGGGTAATTGCTAGTGGCATCATAATGCTGATTGGTTCAGAAGACTGCACAGTGATCCAAGTCTTCTTCAGAAGGTGTTAGTGTTTTACTATGTTCTTGGAATTTTTATTTGGTCAAAGGAATGAAAAAGGAAAATCAGTCATTTACTCTTTTAATGAATAGATATGCTGGTCACTGGAAAATATTTTACAGTAGGCTGTATATATGTTTCAAACAGAAAACTTACTGATTTAAATGAACGATAGCAGATTCCTAAAGAGGATCTTTATGTTAGCAGGCATTTTAAGTCAAATTTAATCATCTTAGTATACAAAACAATACAACTGTTAATCAGTGACTTTTAATACTAATTTCTTAAGTCTGTTTTGATGATCTGTGGATAAGATCAAGTATACCTTGATATATTATTAAGGAAGCTATTTGTGTATTGCAATGGAGGTGTTTTTAAAAGTAGCTGTCATCAATATGCACTTCTACATGTTTTATATTTGTTTCATATTCATAACCATGATCTTACCTGTCTTCTATATTTTCCTTCAGTAAATCATGAAATATCATTCTCTCTGACACTGCCTACTAGGATTATAATCATATTTAATTATTAAAGTTCACACTTTAATATACTTCATTAAAATCATTGACTTAATGGTGCAATATCATTGATTATTTTTATATTCATTAAATTTAGTATTCCTTTCCATTTTTAGGTGATTTAGGTAATTGCATCATAATTATCAAATGCAGTTTAATTTTGCAATATCTTATCTTTTATATTTATGGCCTGTGAGAAGTAGTCTTTAAAAATGTAGGTCTTAGAATTTGAAGAGAAAAACAAAAGCAATGGATTGAACTTTTATTCTATTTATAAATGTGTACATACACATTTTTCTTTTGGATGTGTAGAGTTTTTAAAATATATGCTAATATAATATTGACTTGCATATATAAAGTTAGCTAACTATATGGTTTGTTTCAATGCTAATAACCATTGCTTTGCTCTGGGTATAGTCTCCTTTAAAAACTCATCTACTTGAGCGTTGTTTTTAGATCTTATATCTGAGTATTTTTAAGTAATGTAATTCATTCAGCAGCATTTTTATGATTTATGTTGTTACCTTTATTATACCTAGTTCAGTAATTTATTGTCACAAAAGTTCCTTGTATTTCAGTGACAAATTTGTTGTAAGATACTTTTGTTCATTAGGTCAGTAAATCATTTTATTGGCATTCTGTTTTTCCTTTGTGAAGTTTTCAGTAATAAATAACCGCCTATGGTCAATAAGGTTTTCATATTTTCTTTTTAAACTATGTTGCACTTCATTTTTTAACAGTACAGTTGCATCAAAACCATTGATTAGGCTTTTCTAAATGAATTTACTTATCTAGAAGTAACAAATAATGGTCATAAAATGCATCTTTATTCAAAAATTGCACTTACTGTTTATCATTATTTTTGCAAAATAATTGGGAAAAAATGGAGCTGTCAGGGTAATCCTGGAGTGAAATTTCCCACACCACTTGTCAGGCCTTGGATGTTTAAACTTTCTACCAGTTGTATAGGAGGAAGCACCAAGGTTTTATAATCACCTTACTGAAGATAAAAGGGACATTAAGAGGAGGACTATCTGAAAACTATCATCGTTAAAGTTCAAAAATGGATCAGAGTCTGTCACAATTCACTCTGATGTATGAATGATGAGTAAAATGCTCCATGTTTCATTTTATTGAATTTTTACTTCTTTATACTATGATGGTACTTTATAAAGCCTGTATCCAGAGATGTTAAGGGAGGTGAAATTGCATTGAATATATTTTTTAAGAGCTTATCATTAAGTATTGTGAAAGATAAAATGAGTACCTTGATCGCTATTGGTAATATCTAATATTTTGAAGAGGATTTGGGTGGTGTGGTGAGATTTTGAATATGGTTTTTGTATATAGACCTATATGTAGCAATGATTAGTATTTTGAATATCTAACAGTTGGCAAAATTTTAATCCAATGATGGGCATGCTTGGATAAAAAGCAATTGCTACTATTGACAGGGCCCCATGACCAGAGAATTGGCACTAGTCATGCTTCTATAAAAATATTCAGTAGGTCTGATTGTTGATCAGACCATAATCATAAAGGTAACTGCCCCAAATGTGAGCAGTTGTACTGGCCATATTGTCTTTTATCAGGATATTTTGATTAAGGTATTAAAACCAGCAATACTTCTCCAAAATCTAATCATACATAATAATAGTGACCATCTATCCAAAAATATACAGATTCCCCTTACTGTTCACTTAATTGACCTTGTGGAACTCTTCTAATAATTAAGATGTTCAGAAGAAACCAGGCACGGTGGCTCATGCCTGTAAGCTTCAGCCTATGAAGCGACTGGAGCTAGGGATCACAGTTCGAATCCCACTCGGGGCAACATAGCAAGACCTAGTCCCAAAAAATAGCTGGGTATGGTGGTGCGCACCTGTAATCCCAGCTCCTGGGAAGCTAAGACTGGGAATTGCTTGAGTCGGTGGTACCCTGCACAATGTGAACCTGTAGTTCCATGGGCAAAAATAGTGAGACCTAATCTCAAAAAAATAAAACTAAAAAAATAAAAAGACAAAAACAAAAACAAATAAAGAAATATTTAGAGGAGAACTTTATATATAACTATGACATCTATCAAGGAACTAAGCTGAAAGCAGGCCATACCTTCATGCAGGTGGTCTAGGCTTAGTTATTATAGAAGTATTTCCATTTTATCAAGGTCTTAGAGGCACACCAAACTTGAAAGAATATGAGAGCAGCTGCATACAAAAGATTCAGAAACTCCAAAGTTCTCCAAATGAGAGAAAATTGCTAAAATCTTTATAGTAAAGGAGTCCCTGAAGGTTGGTTGCTGTCATGTTACAATTTGGAAAGGTGCTGGAGACGTTTTTTAGACAATTTTAGCCATTTTACTAGAAACAGCATAAATGTGATAAGTGAAATTATGAACAAGGAGTACATTTCCATTAAGACTTAACAATTCTAAAAGATTTAGGTCTATTTTAACATTTTGATACAATGAGGGTCAAGAGATCTTAATGTTACCAGGGCAGAGTGACTTTGGAATGACAAAAAATAAATTCCCAAGGATTTAACCAAGATGACTAGGCCTTTTAGTGTGGGCAAATGGAACTATATCTTTTGTAATTTTGTCTCTTGAATGAATGTGGAAAGTGGATTAAGAGATTATGTTACTAATATGATACTGTTACCTGTACTTCTGCAGAAAGTTGGGTGCAGGTATGACCTTGCCTACAAAGACAATTTGTAATGGGTGGACTGCTGAAGACTTCATGGGTTGACCACATGAAAGTGCTACTTTGTGGCTTATAACAAAAAAGCACTGTATTTCATCAAAAGTGAAAACAAGATATGACTGAGAGGTTGCTGAAATTAATATTCAATAGCTTGTATAAGGCAAGTCAATAGTGACAAGTACCGGCTGATGATTGGATGAAGTCAGTAATTTCATAATACTGATTATGGGACCTTTGGTAATTTGAACCATAGATAAAAGGTTGTGACATTCTGTCATAAATTACCATTCATTTTTTTTCAGGATTAAGTATAGTGAAATTGGATTCTTACATAGAAACAGTGGGGATAAATACCCCTTCTCTAAATTTTTTATATTGAGTTTAAATTTGAAAGCTTTCAATTTTTAATGAAGCACACAATTTGAATTGTGGGAAAATTCCATGGTATCTCAATTTGTCAAATTTGTTTTGACACAGACACAATTTAATTATTACATTTTTGGTCAGAGCTTCCATCACCACTGTGGAATATTTTAATGGGGTAAAACCAATTATTCTGAATATTAAGGTGAGGCACACTGCTTTGTTTACTGTTATATATTTCACAGAACCTTTGGATTATAAGAAATGCCATTATTTAAGTTTATTGGCATCCCCAAATTAATTGTAAATTTTCATATAATTTAAAATGATGAAATTTTGTGAATTTGCAGTTAGTAGGCATTAACAGTCATTAAAAAACATGTTATAGGAGTGCAAATGTCAATTAAAGTCATTTTATATATTGTAAATAAGTAAATTATAGATTTCTAATTGTGTGAAATCATGGACCTCTTTCAACTTTCTGTTTTCTAATTTTGTGTTTAGGGTTTTTGGTTTGTTGATTTATTAGTACTGGATATACTTTGCATGAGTAAAGATCTCTTTTCACTTGTTCATATTTAGAAGCATTTTCCTTCAAATACTGTTAAATATTTAACAATAGATGTAACAATAGAATGTTTAATAATTAATAATAGGGTTAGACTCTTGTTCTACAGGGTTTAAGGATCTGAACTTAAGCAGGATTTCGTTGATCTTCTTACACATGGCACTGTAACTCTTTTTTTCTGTAAGCCTCAGGATCTTTGTTGCAAAGAAGTCTGGACAAGAGCAATAGGAGTATAGACAGTCATATGATAACTGCTTTTGCACACTCTTGATACTACCAGTGAATTCATATATTGTATAACACAGAGGTAGTTTTTCTGAGCACTTTATAGAAGACAGTGCTCAGCTGAGTATCACAACCAGTGTCACAAAATAGGAGTCATCTGTTCGAAGCAAGCACCGCTCACATCTTATGACGAAATTGATATGTAGTCAGCCTAGATACACATATAGTGCCGAGCTAAGACATACAACCCAGAGTCACTTTGAGGAGGAGGCCAGCTCTTGTGTTTAAAACCAGAAATCAACATTTGTGATAGTCATTGATTTATTCTTGACAAAATTCAATGGAACTCAGCCAATACAACACAAAGTAATATTGTGCAAAGTGCAAGATTCCTAGCAGATAGCAGCTCCAGGTACTCTATCAAAGCAAAAGAAAGACCCCTAGTCATGGCAGTTATTGCCTTGATAGCCTCCTCTCCATTTGATCAGCTGTGACTATCCTATAGTGGGTTATTATAGTCAGTTTGGATTTTAAGACTGATGACACTACACAAATATAAGGAGAATACAAAAAATGAGTAATATTTGCATATAAAGTTTTCTGAGAACTGTTGAGCTGTCGAGTAGGCTCCAGAAAATGAAAAAGCAGCAAGGATGACTAACTTTAGAGTTTTACAGTGATTATGGGATGGTAGTAGGGCAAGAGTTACTTTGTTCATGTCAGTATTTGCATGGTTTGAACTACCCAATAATGTTAAAGAAGCATAATCAGGCACTCTAATCAGCATGCCCAGATGTAGCGCAGAAGATGGAAAAGAGGAAGTTGAAGTTTGAAAACTGTCAGTAAACATCCAAACATTATTTCAGGTTCCATAATGCAAAGTGCAATTTATAAATTGTAGAACATTATATCGAACTATAATCATATATTATAACTTGCCACTGCTATTATGTTCTCCTTCCACTTTAAATAAACCTATTTCCTTTCAGACTCCAATAAAATGATTATAATATGCTCTAGAATGAGACTAACTGAAATTTCAAAATAACTGCCAAATGATCTATTAGCTCAATATGATAAATGCATGTATCATTGAATCATGGATGTCAATGTTGATATTTCACATTTCTCTCACTTTGAAAATCACTTATGGGAAATAAATTAGATTCATAATTCGAAAGAAAACTTTGGGAAATATGGCTCAAAAATATCAGACTAGCCATTTAGTTTGTTTCTAAGTGGTGGTTATGTGTTTCACTGTATCAGTATTTTTCTCCTTTACGTTTGCTTTTATTTTACACTCTATTTTGCTGTAATAGTAATTTCATTGGTTTCCCCATCCAGCTATTTAATGCCAGTTAGCATCTGTTTTCTGAAGATTATTTTGAAGATATGTTCAAAGTCATAAAGTCAATGATGATAAAAGTAATAGAGTGAAAAGAAGATTGGGCAGTTATTGTGGGACAGTAGAAAATAAGCGAAATGGGTGCCCTGAGCTTTGGATTACACTTTTTTATCTGCCTCTAATTGACCATCCAACCTTGAGTAGTTACCTAAACTTTCTACCTCATTTTCTTGATCTATAAAAAGAAAAACTGAGTTACCAAGTCAGCAATCTCATCACCTGGCCCAGTTCAAAAATACATAAATTATATTTTTAAATTTAGATGCTTGTAGCAGAGTAAGTACACAAAAGGAATACCAAATTTCCTGAAGTTCAAGAATCTCACAGAATTTGTGTCATTTAATTTAATTCCAAAGATGGATATAAATTCTGCATCTTTTATGTTCATGTAAAACTAAGATATGTTAACATATCTTAATATATAATGAGATGTGACATATTTTTAAATTTTTTGTTCTTATTATTTTAATTTACCAAAATATCCTAGATGGCCCACTCTATTTGTTACCTTTAGCACTGTAAGTATCTTTGAGAGCATTTTTTTTTCATTCACAAAAATACTTAGAAAAAATATTTTCTATTTTCCCCCTACTAGTATTTAGGGTACAGTATTTAGTATTTAGGTACAGAGTACTTTCTTGGGTAAATGCAGATATTCATATACAGGCATAAATCTATCTGCAAATTTTTACTTTAAAATTGTAATCATAAAATGATTTGGGAACATATTTGAAAGAAAAAAAAACTTCCCTCTATATATGCATAACTTTTTCTAGAAATATTTTATGAAGAACCATTAAATATGACTTTTTTAGTGTTTCATTATTCTGTCATTCAGAATCACATTTGTAATATTTTATATGATGACAGATTAAAGTTAGGAAATAAATGTTTCACAGAGGCACACAGCATGCAATAGACAAAGTCTTTGGTAAACATGGAATGCTCATAATTTTTGACACTCTCCCACTGTTATTTCAGGATTATATAATGATCTCTAATTTTTCGACACTGAAATCTGGTACTGATTACAATTAAAATACAGATATTTATTTTTGTCTATTTTCATGACTTATATGAATTAATTTTATCTGCCTTAGACCTAACAAAACAGTTAGAATTTTAAATAATTAATTTATTTGAAAACAATACATCATATTTCAAAATAGAGGATTAATAGTGTTTATTTTGCAGTTACTTGTATGTAGACTCAGAGTGCAGAGTGCAAGTGCAAACTGTAGAAGTCTTATTCTAGTTCCCAAATTAAAATACATTTAAACTAGTATTCTCTTGCAGTTTATATAAATTGTTTGTATTTCAGTCTAGCTACTTTTGTTGAAAAGGGGCACTCCAAAGCAGCTGTGCAATTGGAGTAGTTTCCAAATTTACTAAGTATGGTACTACTAAAATGACAAAATAAATATCAGTGTTTCATCTGTCACACAGCTTCTCAGCAACATTTTATGTAATGTTTTTTTAAATAATAGCTCAATAGTTATTTTATTCTAACAGATATTGCCAATTAAAAGGAAAATTAAAAATATTGAATTAATGGCAGATAACATAGATGAGAACATGAAGTGGTCATAGCCTGTTAGCAGTGATGGCATTGCGATGAACTTAAGATCCATGCAAAATCTTGAAAACACTTAATTCCACAAAGCAAGAATGTGGTCCAAACAAAAATTACCTGTGGAGTGAATTTATTTTTGATGTAATATATTTGTTATTTTCAGCCTCAATGTATAGAAACTAATGACTTGCTTTCCCATTTGTTCATGTTTTTCCCTTTCTACCTCTTCATAGAAAGAGGCTACTATTCTAACCTTAATGTGGTAGAGAGTTATGCTATATTGCTTGTAAGTGACAAATTGACTATTTGGATAAATATTCAAATAGCATGTATATGCTTTGTCTTGCTCTTGAATTTGAATATATAGATTATATAGACAGTGGTTCCTGCTCCTCAGGAATTCACAAGGAGGGAATTAGATCAACAGTTTATTTAAAAAGAAGGTGGAAACAGCTGTCACAGATAATTGTGTGGGCACTAAGGAAAAACAGTGGAGGAATATCTGAGACAGATCAGTGGCATATTAAGAAGATGGTGGTCACATGTTAGAAATACTACCTGTCGAGACTATATGTGACCTGAGTTATAATTCTTAGCTTTTTGTAGAACATTCAAGTCAGAGGGAACAGTAAAATTATAGGCACAGACTTGTCATACATGGGTTTCTGAAAGGAACGTGGTCACTTTGAAGAACAAAGCACTACTTAAAACATTAAAACTAGGGAAGCTGACTATGGAAAACTTTGTGTCTATGATTAAATCAGTTAAAATATCTACTGAGGTCTCGCTTTGCTTCAAGAAGACATTTTCTAGGTCAAGATATTCAATGTCCACTATAATAGAAATCCTTAATTGATGATATTAGTGTATATATATATACATAATATATATATATATTAGTATATATATATGGATTGAATAACCAGCTGATCCAGAAATATCACTCACCTAGTACATAATGGCCCATCCATTCCAATTATTAACATTCTGGTAAATTTCTATATGGTTATCACTGTCCTTCATGATACCAGTTTTTCTATTCACCTAATTTTTCTCCCACTCTTTCCCCCCTCAGTCTAAAGGGGTAATATCAAGCTTAGCATCAATTTTAATTGGCCTGTGCCTTTGTCATATTGATTAATATTTGTTAAATATTTATGACTCATCCAGTAAATATAATACATTCAAATACACACAAATAGTTGTGATGTAAAATTCTGATAATAGACATGAAAAATGTTGTCAATCTTTAGGAGAGTAACTCACATTAATTCCCACTCACTGAACACAGAGGAAGCACTGATTTATAAATCATATCATCAAATAGTCAATTAGTTGTAAGAGAATATCCACCAGTGTTATTAGTTCTGACTATTTACCTAGACCCTTTAATCCAGGTAAGTCAGTCATCTCTTCAGACAAACAAATGCAATTTCTTATAAAATTATTGGTTGAAGTTTATTGAATGTTAAAGGCATCAGAAAGATAAATTAATTTATATATTAGAAATTTACATCATTTTTCTATAGCCTGAAAAAATTTTGTTATTTGTACTAAGGATACCTTATTTCTTAATTGGAGAATGCAGCTAAATCTTTGGGATCACTGGATAAACTGAAATTTGTATAAGGAGCAATGCTACTAGAATGCTATAATCTGTTTGGGGACCCATATTTCCTGCTAAAGTTTTTCAATTAGTTATATGGAGAAATAGCTCTGAATCTCTTCTG